>APFE030422598.1:20314-98842 GCA_000404065.3 Pinus taeda | reverse complement strand
GGGGGACCGCTGGCCCCCGGACCCCCGCGGGGGGGACAAGTCGCCCCCGCACCCCCCCGCGTGGAGGGGTGTACAAAACTTCCTGGGGTATACATCCCGCTGAAACAAAGACCTCTGAACAATCATGCTCCACACACAACATATACTGCCTTCGCGCAACCCTACTTAGGGGCTGAACATTGCTCTTTTGCGTTATTACCCAAGCCCTTACTGGTATTCCAATGTTAGTTGATTATTTTAGCCTACTCATGTGCTTTAAGTTATACTTAACAACATAAACCATTCATACAGGTGCGCGCAATAAATAAACAGTATATTTGCAAATTATATCAAACATACATTAACCCAAGAACAAATACACGGAGTTATGATAAAACTTCTCTTTATTAATTCCTTCCTCAGTTATATACTCGACTTCGCACTGCACACTCAACTGCAAGGGTCTGCGCACTCAGCTACAGACTACTAGGCCTCTGTGCACTCAGCTGTAGAGCCTTCTCCTACTCTATGACCCAAAGACACACTTCGCACTATGACTCAATCACTTAGACTTCTCATGCTCTTCTTCTTACTTAGTTTTTTTATACACTTAGAGCCTCACTCTATTTATAAAATCCCATGGTCTGCAGACTGTGGACAGGTCTATCCAACCGACATTACATTACAAAAATAGGAGAGACAATCCTGTGACTCTATCTACTTTGGTGCTCCGCGGCTACAATTTATGGAGCTTTACAACAAGATTCGGTCAAAACTTGGGCTTTAAGCCCCAAAACATGCTTTCGAGGGAATTCCATGCCCAACAGGTCCCCAACAAAAAGATCGTTACTCACCCTCAAGTCACTCTATCGGTGCAACAATCTTTATGTGGCCCCTCCAACTGTTATCGAACTGTGTGGAGGTCAGCAACGCACTGCGCTACTACTTGCTGGATCTTCTGCATACGCTGTTCCGAGACCTTTGTGTCGAGAGTGCTTCTTTGCATCAATGTGTGCATCCCTTGCATGTGTGTGAGCTTGCCTTCGATGTCTATCATGATGGTGAAGGCCTTGTCCATCCAAGGCTGAACAAGCTCCTTCAGGACTACTTCCTTATGTCATGCCGCATCCACTTGCTCCTTCAATGCTTTAGCCTGCTAGATCCGTGCCAACCTCTGGGTGAGGACCACCATTTGCACAGTTCCTCAGACATTGTGATACTACTTTTAGAGTTCTCGTGCCTCTGTCTCTAGGCGTTGGATGTTGGGGTCCTCCTGTAGAGTTGTGAAGACCTTAAGTGATTCTTCCAACATGCTAGTTAAGTCTCACACTACACCTCCGATTTCCTCCAATCCCACTATGGTAGCGCTAGTGCACTATTCTCTGACTTCTAGGGGAGTGGGTGGCTATGCCTTTAACCGCAGCCACGTGATCTAAAGGTTCAGCTCCAGCTAAACCTTTGTCATTTCTTCCCTCACCTCGTGGACCCCTGCTGATAACTTGTGGATCCGTGCCTCTGCTAGTATGTCTGCTACGATGGCCAACTCTACAACACTTTATATTTTATAGCACTTTTTGAATTCGAATTCGACTGTTCCCCCTAATTCTGGTTCATTAATGCTTTCTTGGTGGTAGATTTTCCCAAATCTCGCACATAAATCACATCTTAAATGCCTACCACCCACTCCATTTGGCCTCAAGTTGAGCATCCCATCGTGAATAGTGACTTCAACAGTCACTTTTTGGCCAACCCGCGTGGCAGTGCAGCACCCTGTGCGCGGTCATGGACCTTGTGACTTTTTGTTTATGCGCGCAGCTCCAACCTCGTGTAGCTTCTGGGTAGAGTAGTTTATAGTCTCGCGCTTCCTTTCAACTTCTTGGAGTGCTAAGACTATTCCTCCCCTGGCTGGTCACGCAGCCACGCCATCTATGTGGGGTTCCCTCTGATCATCCAACATTCCTTCTGGGAAATACCTACCTTTTACCGTAACTGGCTGCATCATGCACCTTATCCTCTATAGTGCATCATCCTGGTTAATTCTCTTAGTAATATGTGGTCCAAGCCAAAGCATCAAACTGATCAATTCATGGTGATAGTCCTCAATCTTGTCAGCATGATCGTGTGCACCCTGTTTTATCACTGTGTTCTTCTTATCGAGAAACTCGTCCCTTATCTCGTCTTCTAGCTTCTTGACTTCTGCTTCTACCAAAGCTCTTTTCCTCCTTAATTGCACCCTTTATTTTTCAAGTTCTTGGACCCTAACATTTCCCTATTGGATTTATGCTTCCTAGTTTTCGTGAACTGTTGCATCCATTGGTGTGATCATGTGCGACCTAAGTTCTCCAAGTATTTTAGGGCTTACTTCAATTGCTTCATACTCCAACCTTGGCAGTGCCTGCATGGTTAGGGTTTCACACATAGTCCTATATACCCAGAGAACCACTGGTATGTGCAGGTCCCAATCAGCCTGCTTCACATCGTGAACTGTGTTCAGTGCTTCACATACTTTGTCAAAATCTTTTGTGTGAATATGCTTTTGCGCACTTGGTCTTATCATACTTCCTGGTCTCAATCAAAGCGGTTTTTCATGCCATTGTCTTGCCTGCTCCTGCTTTTCGATCATGTTTCCTCCCGTGCGTATGGTGTGCCTTCGTGCAGGTTGCGCACCATAAGCCTGTATCCATCTGGAAAGGTGGGCACGCGAACCATTTTGTCTAGCACACTTGGCTTGTATCCACATATGAGGCTTCCCAAATCATTGGCATATCATCCTTCTACATTCGCGGCAGTCCTCAAAACTTCTTTGATGCACACCTGACCATCTTGTGGGCATAGCGTGCAGTACCCATTTCAGAGCATCGAAACACTGCTGTTTCGGTACTTCTCTTTCAAATTTGTTCAAGAAATCATCGACCTCGCTCAACCCATCATACATAGGTAGATCTCTTACCTTTTTTTCCACCCAGCGCAGCGACCTTGTCATCATGTCATAGTTGAGTGTGGTTACCTCATGTAACCAGTTCTGCCATCATTGTATTTCCTCGTCTGAATCTAAGGTGTCGGAGCTTTTGCGCTCCCATGAAATCCTGCCATCTGCTGTTGGATTTACCTAGTCCTGCTCTTGCGTGGTTATCTTGTAGATACAATCTAGATCATTTTTGCTATCGTAGTTGCACACTGGCTTTGTGTAGAGCGATCCTTCCACAAGGTCTAAAGGTACCACTACGCGCAGTGAATTTTTCTCAAAAATCATCTTTTGCTTCTTTAGATTTATCACTCCATTCATGTCAGTGGCCCAATCTATTCCCAGTAGTGCGGGATAAGGACTATTGTCATCAACAATCTCTATCACTTCAAAATCCACAAGCACACTTGCACCTTTGATATCTAAAGTGATTTCCTGCAATCTCCCCATGGGTAGGATCTTCTACTAGTTTTCCATTCGCAGTTGGATAGGAGACCATTGTAGCATAGGCCTGCCCATGCACTCCCATGTCTGCTTTGGCAGGACCTTCACATCCAATCCTAGATCCAAAATCACTTGATCCATTTCATACTCCCTGATCTGCACGTCAATCTCATCTCCCTTCTCGTTCACGTTGTGTTCTTTCCGAGCTTCTAGACTGCGCATGGTTCTCCTGATGCGGTCCCAGCACATCTAGTTATGAGTTTTTGTAGCCCCTTCATAGCCTTGCTATCATGCAGTAGCTTCATGCAAGTATCCAAGAATGTAGTGAGCATTGATGGGTCCACTTTTGGTTCCAGACTGCCTTTACTTCCTAAAGTGGGGGCATCCATGAAGCTCCTCTTAGCTTCCATGAATCTCTCTTTAGCGCACTCCAAATCAAATTCAGGTTCTTTCGTTGGAGCCTTGCGAACCTAGGTACTTTCTTTGAGCTACTTGCCTTTGTCATCCCTCGTTGTAATACCACTTTGGAGCATGATATTTACATTTGGGTCTTCCTCGCGCAGCTTAGACCTCATCATTCGCAGGTTCTGAGTCGGGGGAGGTTGGAGTGCTCCTTTATCAGGCAACCTCGCTATCAGCGTGGGACAATCCTCCATCTCATGATCAAACTGTGTACAATATAATAATGATGGTCTTGCTGGATTTGTACAATCATGGGCATAATGCCCCAGTCCTCTGCAATTGTAACATATCAATTAGCCGCGACCTCTTCCTAGTCCCATTCCTCCTTGGCCTCATCCGCGCCACTGAAATCCAGCACGTGTCATTCTTGCATTTTGATCGAGGGGCCATGCTTTGGCCTAAAATTTGTAGATAGGAGTCCAATCCATCATCAGTTCGTAACTTCTACAGGTGTGTTCATCATGGCCTACTGACCTATAGAAATTATAGAACAATTGATGGGAATTCTGCATATACTTCTATAATAGATGGTAGTTATCTGTAGTGTGCTTCCCTCCTATATAACAAATCGCACACCATAATGAAGGCGCTGCGCTTGGTCCTACTTGTGCCTCCGGTCTCAAAGGCATTGCTCCTCCTCCCTCGAGGTAATTCACTAAGACTGGACAATGGTCCTTGTCATGTCCCTGACCTTTGCACTTTATGCACCATACCTCCTCCTGCGCTTACAGGCAAGCTGTCATGTCTTGTTTCAAACTTTGCATCTCAAGGCACAAGTTCTTCAATTGCGTGCGAATTTGTTGGATTCCCAAGTTTGTATCTTATATCAGAGTCTCGTGCAATCTCATCGCGACCTCCAAAGCTTCAGCATGAGTAGTTAGCCTTTGTTGCGATAATGCATTCCGTAGATGTGGTGTTAATGAGGCTACAAACCATTCGTGGTGTTGCCCATCTATTAAGGTCATGTTCGCTTCGCGAATTGTGCACTTTAGTCTTTGATCCAACTCCCACAGGGTTTCTCTTGGTAGCATTGTGATTTCTTTGAATCTATAATCAATTGTGCCTCCGATTTCAGACTACTAAATTATTTGTTTAGCACAGTCTGGATATCTGCTATCCCCACATTCGGATTGTCATTGGAATGTTTAATGTACCAATTCAGTGCGTGATCCTACAGAGAGTTGACCAACATTGCCTTCTTTATATTATTGTTCGTGACACCCTGTGCTTCCCATACTGCTTTTACCATGAACCAAAATTGGTTTGGATCATCATTCCATACTCCCTTGAACACTGGTAGCTTTATCGCACTGGCCATACTACCTCGTGGGGCAGAGGTGGTGTGGGTGAAGTCAGGGGTGAAGATGGTGAAATTGGTGGTGGTGTGGGTGGGGGTGGTATGCACAAAATTCTCTACTTTATTAGATTGATCGCACTTCTTGGTGAAACCCTCGCAATCTCTTCTTCATCCCCTCACAAAGTTGATATCAAGGGGCTAGTTTTGAGTTCTATGCTACCTTCATTTTTGTAGATCCTCCCACTCCTCATAGCCCCAAACATCAATTTATTTGCATAACCCGCTTTTCACACAGTAGAATTTTAATCCAAGTGTTCAAAGATTTAACATATTTACCTCGTGGTCCCTTGAGGAAGCATCGTTCCGCCTCGCTATAGTTGACTAAAGTATCTACCTCGTATTTGGTGTAAACCCTCCTATGATCCAATCCAGCCAGTGATTGATAGCATGTGTGATCTTGTCTTCCAATGCTTCTAGTCTTCGCACTAACTCTGGAATCCACACAATAGGTTTGTCAAGCGTACACCTTCCTTGACTATTTGCTAGCTTTGTGATCCACTTGTACAATTCAGTAGGGAAGGATGCAAAGAAAATTTCATGGATTTCCATATATATGTAGCAATCTAACCACTCTTCCTTCAATAATCGTGAATTCTTGGTTTCCTGCATCGTGAACTCGTGAATCTTTCTGTCCAACCACTCTTCAATTCCTTTCTTTGTCATATTCCAGTGATGTGACATTAGACATCTCTATGCAGATCCCAGTCCCGTCAACAGAACCATTTGTTGGCTTATTTGGTCTTGACCCAGGTTCATAGTTATTTTAACCAAATAAATCCCGATACTACTGGCCCTTTCGACAATATTCTATGGAGCATGGACTGAGGTCTCACTCAAAGTAGTATGGGATGGTGCTAAAACCAGGTTTCCACACCCTGTAGATGTCTGATGAGTTCAAGTGGTCTGTGGTTTGACCCTGCGTGTAGGTTGCTTTGCGCACTTTCCCATACCTTGCAGCTTGATATACTGCCTTCGTACAACCCTACTCAGGGGCTAAATTCCATGCTTCTACATTATTACCCAAGCCCTTATTGGTATTCCAATGTTAGTTGATTATTTTAGCCTACTCACATGCTTTAAGTTATACTTAACAACATAAACCATTCATACAGGTGCATGTAGTAAATAAACAATATATTTGTAAATTATATCAAACATGCATTAACCCAAGAATAGATACTCAGAGTTATGATAAAACTTCTCTTTATTAATTCCTTCCTCGGTTACAGAATTGACTCCACCCTGTGCACTCAGCTGCAGACTACTAGGCCTCTGTGCACTCAGCTGCAGAGCATTCTCCTACTCTACGACCCAAAGATACACTTCGAACTGCAACTTAATCACTTATACTTCTCATGCTCTTCTTCTTACTTAGTTTTTTTATACACTTAGGAACTCGCTCTATTTATACAATCCCATGGTCCGCGGACAATGGGTAGGTCTATCCAGTCGACATTACATTACAAAAATAGGGTGGACAACCCTGTGACTCTATCATACTTTGGCACCCCATCCCCGTAATTCATGGAGATTTACAACAATATTTGGTCAAAACTTGGGCTTTAATCCCCAAAACATGCCCTCGAGGGGATTCCATGCCCAACAAAAAGTGAAGTCAATATCTACAAAGAAGTGTCAAAACCCTAGATCAAAGAAGAAGTACACCAGAATAAGTCTTGGGATCCTTAAAATACCACAAGGACCCTACTCAAGTTGAAGGGACCTACAAATCAAAGTTTCTTGAAGATTATTCATCCTAGAGAAGCAAGATCAAGGATGTTTCAACCATCTTCAAAAGGTTGTAAGGAAATTCCCCTCTTGTTGAAGAAAGGTCTTTACCATTTAAGGACATCATCAAGAAGTCATCATTGGTCATAATCAACAAGGACATAACCATCAAAGGATCTAAAGTGATCTCCCTCTTTGTGGGGTCAAGGATCATTCCTCAAGAGAACTATCTTATCCAAGGAGAAGTTTTCTATTAACTATATCATCATCAAATTAAATGAATAAATAAGTGGAAGAAGCATCTTCTCAAGTAAGTATATTTATGTTTGAATATATAAAAAAATATTTTTACAAGGAAAACAATAAATTGGTTGGGGATTCAAACTATCTTGCATGGAAGAAGAGGACACATCTTAATCTCATTGAAAATGAGGTTATGGATCATGTCAAAGGCTCTATCACCAAACCATTGAAGGAATATGCTCAAGCACTTGCTAATTTTATGAAAGGGGAAGTAAGCGCTCAAAATATTATCATAGAATCCATCAAGGATCTCCTCATCCCATATGTATCTAAACTCGACACTTCAAAACAAATATATGAAAAATTAGTATATTTGTTTTCTGTAAGAACTTCTAGAGAATTTATCACTCTAAGGAAATAAATCTACAAGCTAAAGTTATCAAAAAAATAAGTGATAGCCTCATACTTCATTTGGATATATAAAATAAGGGATCAACTTCAAGATTTGTGTGAAATAATGTTTGACAAGGAGATGACCACTGTGGTACTAAATGCACTATGAGAGGAGTGGGGTAGCTTTAGTTCAAGTATTTATGGGAAGAAAGAAGATACTCCATTCCAGGATCTATGTTATCTATGCAAAATTGAAGAAACTAGACTAAAGGACAAAACTGACGTGGGATCAAATGAACAAAATCAAGCTTATGCTACAATGTCAAAAAGAAAGGGAAAATTTGGGAAGTTTTGTCCCTAGAAAAAGAAGAACTTGGCTAAGGTTCAATGCTATGGATGTCAATAATATGGGCATTACAAGAGATATTGTGCTAAGTTCAAGAAGGATAATAACAAAAGAGGTAGAGAAGAAGCCCATATCACCGAAGAAGTGGAAGATACTGAAAAGACGAAATGCCATAAAGAGGAAGTAATAGATCTCTAATATGATTGAGATAGTCTTTGTCACATAGTTCTTTTCAATTTTTCGTTTCAAGATTTTCTATTGTAAGACATGGGTATCATATTAAAGAATGATAGGATGCACCTTGGCATAATAGAAACATTAAAATAAAGAGCTCATGACATCATTATAAAGAAGCATGACTGATATCTGAAGTCCATGCAGTCACCTATGGAAGGATATAGCTCTTAGTAACCTCATTAGAAGCATAAGTGGTACTTATGGGAAAAATAAAAACTCATCAAGTACAAATATCATCATACATCAGTCAAAAGGAAACATTTTGGATGAGTATACGTAATATCCTTTATTGGAATCTTCATTGGAAGGTTCACCAATCAAAAGGAAGCAAGTGTTTGATTAATAATTCCAACTTGTGGGAATTCTGTTGAAAATAGAAACAAGAAATGATAAAAATAGAATCTAGAAATTCCAGTTTAATTTATCCTTGAATTAAACTGAGACTTAAAATCAAATTTTATTCTCATAGCAACTTTTAATAGTTAACTAGAGTGAGTTGGCTTAGTTAACTTAGGAATTTCGAGTTGGAAGTCTTTCTGAAGTCATGTATATGTTCTCCCTATATTATAGGGGTCCAGGATGAGTTAAGTATGAGTGGTAAATAGTTAACTCAATTTATTGATTTAAGTCTAATTAAGTTAGTTCCAAACTATTTGAGGAACTAATAGTGACTCAATAGTCAATTGATGCATTAGTGCACTCAACTAGTGCTACTATAGTTAACTGAAGATTCCCTCATCAGAAACTCATGCATGTCGATTCTGAGAAAGACCCAATTGAGACTAGAGTGCAGGGATAATGTACTATTTTTTTATGATTTTTATGAGTTGACTAATAGTGCATGCATTTAGGAACCAAGGAATTTCCCTTTAAATATAGGCTAATTATCTTAGGAATTGTGCAAAGAATTAGAAGCTTGGAGGCTTGGACATTTGGCTAAGTATTGACCAAATGAAGTCATCAGGCGGAGGGTAGGAAATAATTGTGTAGGTTAAGGTCAAGGCTAAGTAGATCATATTGCATTCATCCAAATTATTTTTCCAAGGGTGCAAGGAAATAGGAGGCTTGGAGAGCAAAGAAGAGGCCTGGATTTGGCTTGAGCTTGTTTGTGAGATGGGAGATTGATTTTATTGAGTGCTGGGATTGTTCTTGTGAGAAAAAGCATTGTATTATCATCTTGGATTTATTATTAATGCAATAAAAATAGTAGGGGTTTTGAGCTATGGCTTTCCCCATATACTTATTGTGTTATGTGCCATTGATGTTCTTCCTCTTGTCAATTATTGTTTTTCTCGATGTTTATGTGCTTCCACTGTAAAGAGTAGAAGTAGATTCTTGTCTCTTGTTTTAGTAGATAACATGAGCTTGTAAATCTATAGATTTTTCTACATGGTATTGAAGCTGAGAGCAATATACTAGAGGAGATTTCAATGTTTTGAGTTTTAGGCTGCAAGTTTGTAGAGACGATATGACTTTTTGTGCAAACTTTTTAGAAACAAATAACCAATTTGGATTATTTATGAAAAAAATGCCAAATTAAAAAAAAAAATCAGCTGAATCAGAGTTTGAATGAGGGAGATATTAAAATAAGCTCTTTTTCCAGAAAATTTCGTGACAATGGGACAAATGAAACAGATTGGTGTGCTAGCCATGAACCTGTATGCTCTTGAGGTTCAAGATGCATGCAAAGCCTTGAGGAGCAAGGAAAACGTTAGAGACTTGGTGGTTGAGAGGGGGAGTAAATTACCTCTCAACATTTAGCCCCAGAAGAAGCCTTTGAATCATCTTCAGGAAGTTGTGGAGCAGCCACAACTAGAGAAGTTAAGAAGAGACCGAGTGGAGAGATCCACGCAAGAAGAGAAGGAGTCTTGGAAGCTGTCTCAAACAATTGTGGGGTAACCAAAATTGGAGAAGCCGAGAGGAGACCGAGTGGAGGCATCCAGTCATGCAAAGACCTTCATTAGGGGGATATTTCGATCCAAGTGGGCAGACAGATCACTTAAAGCCATACCTCCAGGTGAGAGGTGCGATGATTTGAAGTGATAGTCCTAAGAGGGCTGAAATTGGGTAGGGTCCATTGAGTGGTTTTATCTCATGGATTATACCTTGATATGAGAGCCCAAAGTACACAGTAGCATGATGAACCAATGGGATTGATGGAGTTAGAGATAAAAGTGAGAGAGGCTAGAGTAGTCAGATACTAAAGAAGAATAGAGAGGGTTGACAACAGTGCAAAAAGGCAGAATCAACAGAAGAACAAAATTTTCAGTCGACAGAGATAATCGTAGTCTGACACTTTGATGAAAGAGGCATAATTTTGATTTAGGTTGGAAGTTTTTATTTTTGGAGTTGCTGGAGCAACAACACTAGAGAGAAGTGTTGCATGTAGAACATTCCAAAGGTTCAAGATCAGTATCGAGCTGAATTCCTTTCTTGTTGAGAGGAAGTGTTGAAAATAGCAACAAGAAATGATAAAGTAGAATCCAGAGATTCTAGTTTAATTTGTCCTTGAATTAAATTGAGAATTAAATTCAAATTTTATTATCATAGAAACTTGTAATAGTTTCACCACCATCAACCTCACTTCTCCCCCTGATGATTCCCCTGCTTCTAACCCCACCCACCATCCGATACCCAACAACACTTTCCAATCCACCCACTTCAAATTTCAGAGCAACCTGAACCGCCCCTTGATTTCTGCCCAGATAACCATCTTGATGACGGAGGAAATCAACCAGGTCCCTCCAATATCCTGCATTGACCCTAATTCTTCCAACAGCAGTGACCATTCCTCTGCCCAATTAGCCATGGCTGCAAAGAAGGAGGATGTTCCAGTGATACAGGTCGACTCGCGCTCTCCAGTTCCTCCCCTGAGTGACTGCATCAACCTCTTCCTGGACCCCGATGCTGGCAACACCGACAAAGACCAGGAAGGCAACGTGGAGCATAACAAAGAAGGGCTCAGCCATGACAATGCGTGTCAGCAAGATGAGGAGACACAGGGGGAAGAGGATAGCTGAACAATTGGCACTTGTGTTTGCACTTTTTGGTTTTTTGGAAGCCTGCTTTGGGTGTTGGCTCGGTTTTGAGAATTTCCAGCCGCGGTGAATGCAATTGTTTTGGTCTCAGTACTCTCTCTCTCAGTTTCTCAGAATTCTCAGTACTCTCTTTCTCTATTTCTTTGTAATGCCATTGAATTTGGCAGTTTGTTCAGTCTATCTGGTTGTAAGCTTGGATGAAATCCCCAGCTCTTCTACTATGGGGAATTTTTGTAACATATGTGATGAGCAGGCTTCTGTAGCTGCCCCCTACTATAATTTTATGTTTACCAATTAATAGAAATAGCATAGTCTTTTACCGAGAAAAAAAAAAACTTGTAATAGTTAACTAAAGTGAGTTGACTTAGTTAACTTAGGAAATTTGAGTTGGAAGTATTTCTGAAGTCATGTATATGTTCTCCCTATATTCTATGGGTCCAAGATGAGTTCAGTATGAGTGGTAATTAGTTAACTAAATTTATTGAGTTAAGTCCAATTAAATTAGTTTCAAACTATTTGAGGAACTAATATTGAGTTAACAATCAATTGATGCATTAGTGCACTCAACTAGTGCTACTCCACTTAATTGAAGATTCCCTCATCAGAAACTCATGCATGTCAATTCTGAGAAAGACTCAGTTGATACTAGAGTACAGGGACAATGCAGTATTTGTTTTATATATTTCTGAGTTGACTAATAGTGCATGCATTCAAGAACTGAGGAATTTCTCTTTAAATATGGGCTAATTCTCTCAAGAATTGTGCAAAGAATTAGAAACTTGGAGGCTTGGAAATTTGGCTAAGTATTGACCAAAGGAAGTCATCAGGCAGAGGATAGGAAATACTTGTGCAGGTTAAGCTCAAGGTTGAGAAGATCATATTGTACTCATCCAAATTCTTTGACCAAGGGAACAAGGAAATAGGAGGCTTAGAGAGTAGAGAAGAGGCCTAGATTTGGCTTGAGCTTATTTGTGATCTAGGAGATTGATTTATTAAGTGTTGGGATTGCTCTTGTGAGAACAAGCATTGTATTATCATCTTGGATTTATGATTAATGCAATACAGATAGTAGGAGTTTTGAGTTGTGGCTTTCCCCAAATATTTATTGTGTTATGTGCCATTGATGTTCTTCCTCTTGTCGATTATTATTTTGCTCGATCTTTATGTGCTTCTGCTATAAAGAGTAGAAGTAGATTCTTGTCTCTTGTTTTAGTAGATTACACGAGCTTGTGAATCTACAGGATTTTCTACAAATTCATGAGATGATGGTATGATGAAAAAAGAGGTGAATCATGTTAAGGGATTGTAGTTATTTCAATCAAAGAAGTTGTTGAAGGGAGGCTAAATGACCTAAAGGAAAATGAGATATGTATGCTTGTATTCAATATTGTAGAGTCATGTCATATGGTTGCAGGTAACATGGATAAATGCTCTATCTCAAGAAAATGATCAAAATAAAGGATATCCACCTTTGAAAGGATGCAGGAAGGCATGGGTCACACATTGTCTAGATGAAATCAACATAATATGTCTTCATGTGAAATATGAGGTGGTTGAAAAAATTGGAGGAACTCTGATTAAGTGTTCCTAGGAAGAAAAATGTGTGAACAAAGAAGGGAAGAGATCATGAAATATGCAACTATGAAAAAGGAAATCAACATCCAAGGAGTAAGAGATTTAACTAGGATTTCTCCATGAAAGATATCCTAGGAAGACTATCACGTGTGATAGTGGACATTGAAGGAGTTTGCACTATGACTGACTTTGAAGTAATAGAAATTGTGGATGAAAGTAACCCCTACCCCGCATTTCTTGGACTTGATTGGGCATTCGATAACATGACTACAATTAATATAAAGAAGAGACAAATGATATTTGAAGGGATTACTAGGAGGGTAATTGTTCCCTTGGATCCATCAGAAGGAGCAAGGTATATAGAGCCATTTAGAGAACAATATTGCGTAGCTGATATAGATAATATCTATCAATTGACAACAAAGAAAAATGATTTTGTTAACCCTACTGTAGAGTGAAAGCTAACTTGGGAGCATGATATTTTTTGTGCATCAGACTCAGAAAAAGAATTGGATAATTGGCAAAACATGTTACATGAATTATCTACAAGGCGTTGTAGAAGAGTTACTAAATCAGTTTGTTGCATGAAATATGGGGTATGTAACTTTCCTTCTTATGATGGATTAGGTGATGTGAATGTTTTTCTTGATATTTATGAGGAACAAGCTCCATAAATTCAAAGATTGTTAGCTTTAGATATAGGCCTAAAAGTTACTCCTGCTAGAAGGTGGAGTACACGTAAGAAGAATATAGAAGGTTGGAAGGAATGTCGAATGTTGATGTGGATAATATTTGGTCAGTTAAACACATAGATTGAGTTGAAATATAATAGTGAAACCAATCCCAGGGAGCATATCTAGTTATGTACTACAACATGGAAGGAGATTCCACTACATGAATGGGTACATGGATTCATTCATACATTGGAAAGAATTCCTCAGAATTGGTACTTGGAAACAGAACTTCGACATGGTATTATGAGCTAGGAAGAAATGGTTTATTGGTTTATATTGACATTTAGTTTTGAAGATGATTGTCCATATATAGGTTTAACCCTTCAAATAGTTAAGAGGAAGATATTTGAAAATATAGCTCCAAGGACATCACAACAACCTCATTCGGCTGCACAGATAGAACATGCACTAGAATGCTACAACCTTATTGCAGAAGAAGAAGAAGATCCTCACAACATTGAAATAGAAGAATCTGAAGGAAATTGTGAAGTAAATGGACTTGAGCTAGAGATACAATATATAAAAAAGCCAGTAAAGGCAAAGAAGGTAAATATAGGGTAAGAAGAGCAACCGATGTTTGAAACTATAGGATATTATTGGGATGAAGAAACAGTTAGAAAAGTGACATAATTTCTTCATGAATACCAGGAGTTGTTTCCCACTAAGTTTTCAGAAATGAAGGGTATAGCAGGAGATTTAGGATTTATGAATATCCCACTTAATCCTAATGTGAAACCAGTTAAGTAAAGACCTTATAGATTGAATCTAAAGTATAAGGAGAAAGTAAAAGGTGAGTTGGATAAGATAATAGCATCAAGATTTATTGAGCCTATGGAAGAACCAGAATGGGTAGGTCCGATGGAGGTACAAGAAAAGAAAACTCAAGGAGCAATCAAGATCTCTATTGATTTGAGGAAGTTGAATGATACATGCTTATATGATCCTTTCCGTACCCCTTTCATAGATGAAGTGTTAGACAATGTAGGAGGGTAGGAAGTTGATTCATTTACGGATGGATTTTCAGGATCATCAAATCATAATTGCACCTGAAGATCAACATAATACCACCTTTTCCAGGTTCATACCAATACACAATGATGCCTTTTGGACTGAAGAATGCCTATGCTATATTTGCAGGAGTGGTGGTCACAACTTTCAAAGAATATATCCACAAATTTCTAGAAGTATAATTTGATTATTGGATAGTATTTGGGTTGTTAAGAAAACATACTGGAAGTTTAAGACTTATGCTTGATACATGTAGGCAATATCAGATCTCCCTGATCTTAAATAAATGCATATTTTGTGTACCTTTGGGTATATTGTTGGGACATATTGTTTGCAAGCAAGGATTGATGGTGGACCCTGCAAAAATTGGTCTCATTATGAACTTACTGTTGGCTCACTAAGATGTGTTTTTACAGGAAATCTTAATCCCTACATTAGTTGTCAACCTGAGGTAAGTCTTTTTTATCTCAAGAGTGCCAACATAGTATGTGCGTGAATCTAGAGGTTATCTAATGATGAATCATTGCAATCACTAAAGGCTAATTCTTCAATTCAATTCGCACAAGTATGAAAAGAACTATTTATGGAAGAAATACTCTCAACACACTCTGCAATTCTATTACCAATCTATAATAATCCAAATCAATTTGCATTACTCAATTGAACAACAACAGTTAGTGAAGAACAATCAACAATCGGTAATTGAACAACAAATAGTGATAAAAGATTCCTAAATGGAAAACGTTCTATATTTAAATCTATAGAAGTTAATCAGTCTTGTCTTTCAAGATCTATGATAACGTCTATTCAAATGAATAGCAATATGTTATCAACATGAATTCACTCATTCTAATTAAAGCGCTACTTAAGTATATATCACGACTTCACTATGAATCTAATTGAACAAAAATATAAATCAATATCACAAGTCTTCACAATAAATGAAATAACTAAACATTAAATCAATTGCAAATACTGAATATAAAACTATAACACAAAGGAGCAGTGGAACTTCTTGTGATTGGGCCCAGAGTCGCCAAAAGCCTATGCCTAATAAAAACTCAGAATACGAAGATGTATCAAACACAACCTTCTTTCATTAACTTCAAGTAATGGTTAACAGAGTCACTAATATAACAATGTATATGTTTCAGAAGAATAAATACAAATTAAAAGTTTGAACTGTATCTAATTTCCTTTTGGCCCTATATATAGCATAAAAGAGAAACTTGGATAAAAGTGAATCCTTAGGATTAGGGGATCCTGAGGATTTCAAAATATAAAATATGATCATGTGATAAAATAGGAATGTTCAAACTGATCTTCCACTTCCTTGTCTGCCCAAGATTCCATGGCTTTTCCCTTTTATGGCCTCGTGCTATTCTGTCGATTGAACAACTTTTGCCTAATCCACATCTCTGCACACAAAGATAGCAAAGAATCATTTTTTCATACAAGATTTACCTATTCTATCACCAAATAGTTTCACCTGACTTTAGCTGATATTTTCCTCATTTCAATATATAAACGAAGATAATCGTATAAGGATGAATGATAAATAAAGCAATTTATGAAGAGAAATCATACCTTTTTCCTGTCCCAACATACTCCCCAACTTACCTTGTTGCATGTCCTCATACAAGCGTATAGTTCAGATGCAACTGAGTGAGGGAATAAGTAGGATATAATTCCTCCTTGTAATTCCTAAAACCATTCTTTTGCTTAAGGATAGTGAAAGCCTAGGTTACCTCATGATCCTTTAAGTTATAATCACTACAGTATTGATCAGGAGGGTACCATATGATTTGGGTTCTATAATGGCATCCTATCTAATCTGGCCCCATTGCTAAAATCATATTGCTATATTTATAAAAGCGGGAAGAGGTAGCTTGGAAGTTTTGATATTCGAATGGTTCTTGGCCCCTCACAGTGTTATTGGGAACTTACCACATCTGCCTTGATGCAGCCAAGGCTTCTTCTTGAATGTCCTGGAAGTATTCCTTTCCATCCTAAATGATATCAGTATGGAGTAGCCCCAATTTTCCTACGACACCGTCTTTTTCATAAATTGTTCATGCTGGACAGATAGGAGTAATGGCCATGTATGCTCTCCTTTGAGCCATAGATCAATGTCATACTCATGCCTTTTGAACATCTTATGAGCCTTGGCCCATTTTTTCTTATTAGTAGAAAATGAGAGGACCGCCTGAAATTGAATGTCTCCTATAAAATGGGTAAGGTGGCTATCCCTATCATCCTCTAAAACAAAATTATGCATATAGAGTTCACAAAGGAGGTCTTGAACCTTCTCATCATGCTCTCTAAAGCATTTGATAAAGTTAGGAGTGGTTTTGATTTATGTTGGTTTACCAGCCTTAACGACCTTAAATTTTAACTAGAGGTATCTTTCCATGAGAAATTAAGCATAATTTGTGATGGGGCTTGACAAGATAGAGTGTTTGAATAGAGAGAACAGACAGTCTCCATTTTCTCTCTAGATTTTTATAGTTGACCCTATAATTTTTCAACCTTCTTTTGCTCAGCCTTATATTGAGCAAATGTCTCATTTTCAGCCCTAGTAAGTGCTTCAAACTTCTTCTTTAACCCTTGATGTTCATGAAGAGGAACCACCTTTTCCTTGTGTTGAGCCAGTTCTTGGTGAACTATCAGTAGCTCATTCTGTAATTTTCTGATAATGGCCTCTCTTACCAAGGGGGTGTAAAGGATGTTTCATCTGTTTGGACCTCTACATCTTGGGTCTCTGTAGAGTTAGTCTACATAACAGCTTCAATTGCTTCCTGAATTATACAATCAACTTGAACATTTTCTTTAGCATATGTTTGGACAACAATGTCTACAGTGGGTTAGGCCGTTTGAGTTCCTTGTGAAAAGATATAGGGCTCCTCAGTTTGTATGGCAATATCTTATCTCATAGCTGGCTCAGTTTGGGTTTCCTTTGGACAAACCTCGAGAAACTCTGTCTGAGTCTCAGCATCCTTCGCAGAACATTGTTTTGTTTGCATTCCTGTAGCTTCCATTTCCACTTTCAATTTCCTAGTTCTGGTTGCTTCGTTTAATCAATATTTCATTTGCCTAATTACTTAATCCTACTTCCTATACTTTTTGAGCACCTTTTTAAGCCTAGCTCTTTAGGGCTTCTCTACTCTAGGGCCTCCGTTTGAAGCTATGTTATCTTCTACTACCTGTACAAGCTATACTATGTCATCATCAAGAATGTTCCCAATTGGAACTATGTTTTCTGGTGGAATTTCTCCTTCCAACTTGTAATTATTATGCATTTTGTTTTTAGGAGATCCCAATGCAATGGTATCTCCTGAAAAATTATCATTCTCATGGTCTTCTCCTTGGTAGGCTTCGTCCACAAGGGACTTTGAAATGGGAATATCACTTGGTTGATTGACATCTCTCAAGCTTTCATCTTCAGGGTTTCCTTCTACTGGGGGTCCACTAGACCGGTGCCTACTGCTTGAGTTTCTTTTCTGCTGGTTGTTCCTTCATGTTCCTCGGCTTCAAGGGGTGTTTTGATAGCATGAATTGACTCCCTCTATTCCTCCATGGCATCAGTGCATGGCTGGGTTTGTTCATGACCAAAATTGTCAGCAGGGGCTGACTAGTCAAGGGCACAATAATGTTTTTCAATGTTCCTTGGTTATTCCCTACCTTTAGTAAACACTAACATGCATCCCAAAACCCTTGCCACTTCCTCCTCATAGTCTTGCAAAGGAGGGTCTTGTAGATTAAGAGGAGGTGTACGGGATGGTTTGACTTCCTCTGCTTGCATTGGGATGTGTCGCTAGGCTTTTACTTGCACAAAGTGTCTATGCTTAGCTAATTCTAGGGGTGTAGAGGGGCTCTTTCACTTTAGTATTTTATTTGGGCCTACGGTTCTTGGCCCTTGCTACTCTTTTTCCTCATTTTCCAAGGGTGGAACCAAGGTAGGATTTATGATACTGTCCCATGTTGATTGTTGTTATGCCAATCTATTTGTGAAAATTAACTTAATTAACCCATGATGGTTGACTACACTATGTGGGTCCTTTGGTGTCCTTACCCTTCAGGCAACATCGTGTAACAGGGAATTTAGATAAAATGGTAAATTAACTGAAATTATATGCTTTAAAATGGCTAGAAGTTTCAGTTGTTGGGGCTTTACCATTTCATGCCGGTCATCGCAGGTGATATATCTTTGGATGATGACCGCCAACTCTTACCACGGTTGCTGCAATGCCAAAGGATGAATTCCTTTCCCTGTTCGTACCAGCCGCTCGCCTGGGTCCTAGAATGCTTCAATTGCGTTGTATAAAAGGACGCGTTTTTATTCCCATTTTTTCCCTTCTGCCGGAAGTTAGGTGACTTTGGCTAGGACTTCGTTAGAAACCATCATGCTTATGCCTTTGACCACTGTACTACCATTCTACGTATTTTGTAGAAATCCCAGCATTAGCTATTCATGGAATCCCTGCAATCTCTTTAAATAATGTAGCCAGCCAGTGTGTTCAAGGGTTTCGCGAGCTTGATCCAACACCATCAATACTAGAGGTTCACTCCGGATTGCTCTTTTTCCCATAGCTGTTGTGCTTGAGGCTGGTTCTTCTGTATACAACTGTGTTTTACCCTTGTAATGCAACACAACAACAATGTATATTACAACAACTATCAAGGGAATGACGTTGCTTGGATAATTATTATCATTTTTAGTTAAGTCGTTCATCTTGTCAGCCATACTTAATGCAGAATCGTAAGTTCATATGGGCACCATGATGGTTTCCATTCTTTGACCAATCAGAATTTTGTGCTAATTATTACAAATTCATGCTCATCATGAAATTCATACTTCAGAGGTAATTTGAACGATTTGTTGGTTTGTGTTATATTCTTTCCACGACTAACCTATGTAGTGAACTGGGGGGTTAGAGGGGGGCAGGTAGCCCCCTTCTATGGGGTCTGGGGTAGCACCCCGAGAATTTTTTTTTTTGGACCCTATATTAGGTTGGACGAACCTACCTATGGTTTTTGGTCCATGGTTTTGGATGTGATGGTTTTCGGTCCATGGTATTGGATGCTTCGACATGTATAAATATGTATTGTAACATTGAAAGGAACATAATGAAAAATCAAGTTGGTAGTCCCGATTTTGGGATCCAGGGGGAAATCTCTGTGCATATGTGTTTTATGTGTTATGCTCTTGCATTGTTTATTTTCATTGTTTTAGAATTCGTATGCAGGTAATTTCTATACAAGGTTAAAACCTACATGATTATCACACAGTTATCCATAACTGGAATATGTGTCATCCATATGTAGGTCATCCCCCCTGATGAGAAAAGGGCATCCATGTCCTTTTAGCATGCGGAAAACGAGCAAATAAACCAATTCGAAATAAATGCCAACAACCAATCTAAAAAACACACCACACAAAACAGTAAAGCATTTAAGAAATATCCGCAGTCAGACATGAATGGGCCAAATAAAATAAAGACAACAATTTTAAGTCATTATGTCAAAGATCTTTACTGTGAGTGGAATTAATCACATTAGCATAATCAACGGTTTATGTTTAATGACTGTCATTTAATGTTTAGATGTATGGAATATAATAAACATAGAGTAAAGTCACCATGCTATTCAGCTTGTAAAAGTGCTACCAAATGGAAATTGTCATTAGAAATAAAGTCATAGGTGATAAGAGGTAGATGTCATATGGCAATACAAGATGATACTCCAATACCACAAGTAGAGCCACTACTGCCAGCAAGCATTCATAGCCTTGGCAGGGTTGCTTTTTAACCCTCCCAAATGAGCCAGAGTCCTTCCTACAGTTAATTTTTCTTTCTTTTGTCACAAAGAGACCATTATGCTAGCATGGTGACAAAATAACCATAGTGCCACTGGCTAGGGTCTAACAAAAATGATCAGGCTAGCTCGTGATGAGACACCCTGTTCTTCTGACAAATTAATTATCAAGAAGGTCATTCCGTTGGTTTGGTAGCCAAATTGGAATGTTACCTTTTACATCCTTATGATCATGGTAGGCTGGCTCATGATGAGACCCCCTATCCTCTTTGGACAATGTTCTAAGAATTTTTCTATTTTATTTTCTTTTGGAATCTTTCTTGTACAAAAAGGGAGGCTCATTTGCTCCTTAAGAGTCCGGGATGGTGTAAGAAGTAAGAAGATTCCAATGGAAGTGTTATACTCTTATCCCCTTAACATTATATCGATGAGTTTTATCCATTTGGAAGTATAAACATAAGTCAGCATGGATTAAGAATAATGAATCATTTCATGATGTGTCCAAAAGAAAAGATATTTAGACAACCATTGTAAAGATACAATGTATTAGGTTATGGATAAAGATAACCAACAAAAGGATTTTAGAAGCCATAATGATATTGTTAGTACCATTTTTCTTTAGAAGAGGCATAAATCAAAGCAAATGGTGCTTATTTGAAATACAAAATAAGAAGAAAATGACATTAGCTCTTAAAAGGCGTGGTTCAATCGATTGAACGACAATCGTTCAATCGTTTGAATGACAAAATCAAAATAGAAAATAAAAGGTGTTGCTCAATTGGTTGAATGACAATCATTCAATCATTTGCATAGTGAAATCAATCAAAAATAAAAATGTTGTTCAATCAAATGAACGATAGTTGTTCATTTGTTCAAACAACAAAATCGAAATAAAAACAAAATGTGATGTTCAATCAATTAAATGGTAGGTGTTTAATGGTATGCGCAATGAAAAACAACAAGGAAATGATGTTGTTCAATCAATTGAACAACAATCGTTCAATTGTTTGGGCAGCAAAAATAAATATGAAAAAAATGTGATGTTCAATCAATTGAACGACAATCATTAAATAGTTTGAACAATGAAAGCAAATAAGAAAAATGACATTGTTCACTCAATTGAACAGTAATCATTCAATAGTTTAAACAACGAAAACAAATAAGAAAAATTTCACTGTTCAATCAATTGAACAGCAGTCGTTCAATAGTTTGAACAACGAAAAACAAATGAAAGGAAAATGTGTTGTTCAATCAATTGAACGACAAACATTCACTTGTTTGAATAGCATATAACAAAAAGGAACATTTGTTGTTCAATCAATTGAACCGAAAACGTTCAATTGTTTGAACAACGTAAAACAAAAAATGTGCTTGTTTAATCAATTGAATGGAAAATGTTCAATTGTTTGAACAACGAAAAACAACAAAGGAAAATGTGTCGTTGAATTAATTGAACGACAAACATTCAATTGTTTGAACAACGAATTACAAAAATAAAAATGTGTTGTTCAATCAATTGAACGACAAATGCTTAATTGTTTGAACAACGAAAAACAAAAAACAAAAATGTGTTGTTCAATCCATTGAACGACAAACATTCCATTATCTAAACATCAAAATGCGACAAAAGAAAACTGCATTGTTCAATCAATTGAACAACAAACGTTCAATTGTTTGAATAACAAAAACAAAGAAAAAAAATGAAAATTGAAAAAAATCATATTTACCTGGTGATGCCTACAAAGGTATGTACATTATTTACAATTTTTCACGAAATTCCAATTTTTTAAAGAAAATGTTGTTGGATTATCATTCCCTGTAGCTAGAATTTGCATGGAGGGGTCCTCGTGTACCTTCTCATAGAAAGACTCCTTGGTAAGCGGTTGTTGATAGAGCTGCACTCGATGCCCATTTACTTTAAAGGAATAGCTGGATCTGTCTATGGTAGTCAAGGTAAGAGTACCATTGTTATGTACTTATTGAATCTCATAAGGGCCGACCCATCTTTTTGCAACTTGCTTGGGAAGTCCTGGAATCTGGAATCGTACAGAAGTGCCCAATCCCCTTTTTGAAATGTTTTCTTCTTGATAAGGATGTCATGCCATTTTTCCCTTCAATACTGTATTATTGCAGTTTGTTGCAAAGAAAGAAATTGAGCCTCATCTAGTTCATTAATCTACTGAAGACGCTTGGCTTGGGCTTCTGTTATGTCCAGACCCACTTCCTGGGCTGTCCTTAGAGTCTTTATTTTGAATTTGATTGGAAAAAATGGTTCTTTACTGAACACAAGATGGTAGGGAGAGTATCCAGTAGTATTCCTCCAAGTTGTATGATAGGCACACAAGGCTTCTGGAAGTCTAGCAGCCCAATCTCACCAGTGCGTTGAGACTATCTTGGTCATAATTGCTTCTATAACCTTGTTGGTGCTTTTGACCTGCCCCTTCGCTTGCGGGTGATACATAGAAGTGATCCTATGCGTGATATGATGGTTTCTGAGAGTGGTAGTAATTTTGTGCCTTGTGAATTGCTTTTCTCCATCTGTGATCACCTCTCATGGTAATCTATACCACACAAATAGCCCAAAAAGGAAGTTAATCACTGCTTCCTTTGTGGCTCTTGGTAAATCTATTATTTCCACCCATTTTGTCACATAATCCATGGCTACCAATATGTAGGCTTTTTGATTGGATGGTGGATGGAATGGACCTAAGAAATCCAATGCCCAATGTTCGAAGGGTTCTATGACAAATTGTGGTTGTAGAGGCATTTCATCAGATTGGCCGAGTCATCCCATCCTTTGGCAACTGTCACAGGCCTAGGCATATTTTTTAGCATCCTTGAAAATAGTGGGCCAGTAATAGCCCATTTGTAATACCTTATGTCCTATCCTTCGGTCTACGAAATTTCCCCCATAAGGTTCATCATGGCAAGCCTTCAAAATGTCACGGATCTCATCCTCACGGATACGTCTACTTATACACATGTCGGCCCCTGTATGAAAAAGAGATCCGCATATCTAAGAGAATCGGGCGTTGCGCTGAACAATCAATTTTATTTCTCTTGTCGTTAAATGTTTAGGTATCTTCCCTACTACCAGATAATTTACCACATCTGCATGGCACTTTAACTGCCATGGAAAATAGGTGTTCATACAGGAGTTGGTCATCTACTGCCACCGGATCATTAACCTTCAGGATTTGAGATAGAAAATCAGCAACTGGATTTTCCTTTCCTGGACGATTTTTGATAGTAATGTCAAACTCCTACAAAAGCAATAGCTACTTTGTTACTCGACCATTTGTGATTGGTTTATTAGCTAGATACTGAATGGAAGAGTGATTAGTGTACAAAAAGACTTGGTAGCTGGTTATATAGTGTCTAAATTTGTTTATTGCATAAATAACAGCTAAGAATTATTTTTCTATCACTGTGTAATTGAGTTATGCATGAGTGATATTTTTGCTAATATAATATATAGCATAATGTTTCTTGTCCTCCTCCTGACCGAGGACACCACCTATAGCTACATCTGATGCATCCGTGGAGATGTGGAAAGGCAGCTCCTAGTTTGGTCCATGTAATATTGGTGTTGTTGAGACTAGTTTCTTTAAACTTGAAAAAGCCATGTCACACTTGTCAGACCAATTGAAATCCACATTTCCAATTAGAGCATATAAGGGTGCCACAATATGTGAAGAAATCTTGATAAACCTACAATAATAACTTGCATATCCTAGGAAACTACGTACCTCCATTTGGGTGCAGGGGGTAGGCAATAAAAGAATTACCTGTATTTTTGCTGGATCTACCTGTATTCCTGTTGCAGAGATGTAATGTCCCAATATCACGCCCTCGGTCATCATCATGTGAAACTTGACATTGCTTAAACAAAACCTGGTAGCGATGCATCGTTCTAAGACCTTTTCTACCATTTGCAATGGTTGATCAAAATCATCCCCATATGGAGTAAATTCATCCATATATACCTCAAGTACTTCATTTATTATATCCACAAAGATGCTTAGTATAGCTCTCTGAAACATGGCTAGGGCATTGCACAAGCCAAATGGTAATACCATGTATGTGAATGTGCCCTAGGGACAGGTGAAGGTTGTTTTGTCTTGGTCTTCAGGTGCAATCTAAATTTGATTGTAACCATTGAAGCTATCTAAAAATGAGAACTACTTCCCTTCCAACATATCGAGGACCTGATCAATGAATGGGAGGGGGAAGTGATCTTGTTGTGTTTCCTTGTTTAGATCTTGATAGTCTACATAAATACGCCAGTTCCCATTTTTTAAAGGGACAGCCACCAATGGAGAGACCCATTTACTATCCGAGATAGGATAAATAAAGTTTACATCTAGTAGCTTCTACAATTACTCTTTCATGATATCCTTGAGGTTTTGGTTCAACCTTCGTTGAGGCTGCTAGATGGGTCGCGCATCCTTCTATGTATAAATGTGGTGTGTACATAGTTGTGGGTCTATCCATTTCATATCAAGATAATCCCAGGCAAACGCCCCTTTATTTTTCTGCATTACTTGGATAAGCTTTTTCTATTGTACGCTATCCAGATCAACATTGATATTTAGAACTTTTCCTGGTTCGATCTCAACTAGTTTGTTGTTCTAAACAACAGTCGTCTGAATGTGCTGGTCATCTGTACCCTTCAGGGGATCTTCCATGGCTTCATTATCAAGGATTGCTTTCAACATCTAACATTGTACATTACTCATATTAGCTAGCTGATTTATAAAATTGTTGATAACATCATATTCAGTTTGATCTTAAAATTCCAATGCTTTTGTTACTGTGAGTGGTGAACGGATGCTCTCTTCTAGGTACGCTGGTGGCTTCTTATATATTTTTAGAATGGGAAAAATTGGCCTAGCAGGAGGATATAACACCAGATTTTTTACAACATCTACCTTTGTAATAGTCACGCTGCCTTCTTGGTAGCCAATATATGCATCATCTGTTGCTAGCCAAGGTCAACCCAGAATCAAAGGATTCCCATCCAACCTACTCCTTGGGTTTATAACTAGGAAATATATTGCATATTCCCATGAGTAAACAGAAATTGTGATATCTTGTAAGGTCCCTTATGGTCTTACTACTGATTAGTTAGCAAGTTCTAATAAAGTGGTGGTTGGTCCTAAGGCTGTAATACCAAGTGCTTGACAAGTTTTTGTTGTTAATATGTTAATGGAAACTCCTAAGTCAACTAGTTTATTTGGAAAAGAGCGGCCATATATATGATCTGTTACTATGGGGTTTTGAGGTTCTTCGTACTTTATTGGAGTTTCCTCTCCCAAGAGTAGATCAGATAAGGTTCCTACAACATGGGGTGAGGTTTTGACCTTCCTCACAGGCTTCCTTACACACAATTCTTTGATTGTTTTGGCATAGATGGGAATGTCTTGAATAGCCTGGAGGAGAGGAATCGTAATACACAATTTTTTTAGTTCCCCTATAAGGTCGAAATCAGGATAGGGAATCGGTTTAGGTATCATTATCCTTTCAGGGAATCGAGGAGAAGTGATTATAAGTTTTTCAGGGTCATCATGTTGATCTATTTCTTCCCCTTGCTTAGATTTAGTATTATTTACAAGTGGTGGAACATGTACAGGTGATGGAATACGTACAGGTGGAGTTACATTTTCAATTGAAGGTTTGTAGCTATTTTCCTCAGGGGTAATGACACGTCCTGACTTCAATCTAATCTCATTACATTCTTTCTGCTCAATCTCATACTCTGGGTTATCAATAATCTGTACTAACTAGACTGGCCTGTTATTAGGATTCGGGTTTTGTTGAGCTGGTAACTGTGGCCGTAGAAGAGGTTGAGAAATCTATTGTAATGTATAAGGAGCTAATAGTGTGGGTTGAAGCTGAGGGCCTATCCCCATAGGTACATTAGATATCTCCAGAGGTCGCTGCTAGTTTGTAGACCAATTTGGATTTTGAGAGGTGGAGGCAGGCCACTAGGATTGATAGGGATTGCCTTACCAAACATGTATAAAGGTGAATTCGGCCAGGCGTTTCATGAAAAAGATTGTGCTGGCCAGGATGTCACAGGGAATGGCAGGATTTTCCAATTTGGGTAGGGTGATTGGCCTTGCGAGGGTGCCCCAAGATTCTGCTGTTGATTAAAATGTGAGGAAGGAAAGGATTGGGATGCGTCTTGTGACATACCTGTAGGTTTAGCTTACCATTGCTGACACTGGTTTATCAAATATACCAGTTCTATTTTTTCCTCTGCTTCTTTGAATGTTTCTTTCAGCCTGGGTAATGCTGGACATCATTCATTGTCGTGATCTTTAGTATAGATGGTGCACGTCTGAACCATGTATAATGAGCATTCTCATTGGTTGTGCTTCTTTCGACAACGTGGGCAGAAGATGGGAAAATTTTGTTATGCTAAAGCCTGTTTTTGTTTAGCCTATAGGACGTCCAGCTATGTTGTAAGAGTGCTCAGGATGTTCGTCTCAAAATCTTCCATGAGGTTGCCGATCTCCATCCGTGTTACACCTCCACAATGTGGTTTGCTTCCTCTGCTCATTAGATCTCAGCTAGCTGCTCCTATACGTGTGATTCCCCGTGAACACTTGATACACAAATGAATAATTTCATCATAATCTTCCTAAGAAATATCTCCATTAAGTTCAGAGTTTCTACCCATTCCTCTTTCATTCCTTTAATCAAGATAACTCTTAGGACTTTTTTTGGTAGGGAAGTGTGTGGAGACCCTTGAAAATTATAATTAAATTGTTATACATATTCTTCTAGTGTTTCATTGTCTTTTTTAGTCATCTTAAAAATCTCATCTTTCAGTTCCCTAGTTTTACAAATGTCCTGGTATATTTTAAGGAAGGAGATTTTCATTTCATCCCAAGAATTGATGGTTCGGCCCACATAAACCCATAAACCATCTCAAAGATGCCCCTTTCAGAG
Organism: Pinus taeda; assembly: GCA_000404065.3. Taxonomy (NCBI): domain Eukaryota; kingdom Viridiplantae; phylum Streptophyta; class Pinopsida; order Pinales; family Pinaceae; genus Pinus; species Pinus taeda. The sequence goes on along the minus strand of APFE030422598.1, from coordinate 71,562 downwards.
TGGAAGGGAAAAATTTCAACTTTTGGGGGTTGGTGGTATAGTCATACCCTCTATAGAGGACATCAAACTCAAACAAGAAAGCATCAAGATGCTCTGTGATCATCCCATGGAAGGTTCGGATGCTCTGCAGAGGAATAGCCTTCATAGGGGCATTGGCCACCTAGTCGACTACAAGGTACTCTAATGTCGAGGTTTGAATTTGGGGTGGCTGATATGCCATTTGATCAAAGATATGCCAATAATCTTCGGGGATTTCAAGGGGTGCTTCTGGAGTAAGCAGAGAGTTAGCAACCCGTGCTGGCTTTACATCACTTCCTGGGTTTGAAATCTCAAGAGATCCTTGTTCAAATAGATGTGGTTCTTCTTTAGTAGCCCCACTAGTTTCTCCTTTTCCCTCTCTTACGTTATAGGATTTTCCCTCTTGTGGAGGATCAGAGTGTAAGCTTGTTGTAGCTTGAAAAATTTGTTCCGGTCCTCCTACTTGGCTTTGAGTCTTAGCATGAGTTGCAAATGGTGAGCCTGTTGCTTGAGGGATAGTAGTATAATTTTTTCCAGGTATAGCTTGGAATCCTACTGATGCTTGAGACTCTACTCTTCTTATGATTTCATCTATAAAGGTCGTTCTCCCAAGGTTCACCAATCCTTTGGGTTTTGTGGGTTTTGGTGGAGGATTCTACTCTTTTTCTATCCTTTTATTTCTAGTCATTCATAAAAACAAATTCCTATTTAACCTCTAAGGTTTTCCTGTAAAGCGGGAAGGTAAGCAAGCACTTTACTTGATAGGTATGCAGGTTCTTACCTTCCATTTTTAAAACCCAATTCTCCTACAACAAAGAAATAAAAACAATCACTTGAAGCACTCTCCCTGGAAACGACACCAAAATATTGGCTCACTAAGATGTCTTTTTACAGACAATCTTAATCCCTACATTAGTTGTCAACTCGAGGTAAGTCTTTTTATCTCAAGAATTCCAACACAGTATGTGAAATGAATCTAGAGGTTATGTAATGATGAATAGTTGCAATCACTAAAGGCTAATTCTTCAATTCAATTCACACCATTCTAAAAAGAACTATTTATGGAAGAAATACTCTCAACACACTCTGCAATTCTATGCAACTTGTTCTGAAATCAGTTGAAACTGAATGAAAATAAGCATTACACTTAGAATCGTTCAAATAAACTTAAGACTAATCTCACTTAATCAAGTAAAGGAACTATAACCACTGAACAACACTATCAATCTATAACAATCCAAATCAATCTGCATTATTCAATTGAACAACAACAGTAAGTGAACAACAATTAACAATCAGTGATTGAACAACAACTAGCGATAAAAGATTCCTAAATGGAAAATGTTATATATTGCAATTTGTAGAATTTAATCAGTCTTGTCTTTCAAGATCTATGATAACATCTATTCAAATGAACAGAAATATGTTATCAACACGAATTCACTCATTCTAATCAAAGCGCTACTTAAGTATATCTCACGACTTCACTCTGAATCTAATTCAATAGCAATATAAATCAATATCACAAATTTTCATGATAAATGAAATAACTGAACATTAAATCAATTGCAAACATTTAATATACAACTATAACACAAAGGAGCAATAGAACTTCTTGTCACTGGGCCCAGAGTCACCAGAATCCTTTGTTTAATAAAAACTCAGAATAGGAAGATGTATCAAATGCAACCTTCTTTCATTAACTTCAAGTAGTAGCTAATAGAGTCACTGATATAACATCGTATATGTTTCAAAAATAATAATTAAAAATTAAAATTTTGAACTGTATCTAATTACCTTTTGGCCCTATATATAACATAAAAAAGAAACTTGGATAAAAGTGAATCCTCGGGATCAGGGGATCCTGAGGATTTCACAATATAAAATGTGATCATGTGATAAAACAGGAAAATTCGAACTGATCTTCCGCTTCCTTATCTGCCCAAGGCACCATGGCATTTCTATTTTATGGCATCGTGTTGTTCTGCCAGTTGAACAACTTTCTCCCAATCCGCATCTTTGCATACGAGGATAGCAAAGAATCAATTTTTCGTAGTATATTTGCCTATTCTATCACCAAATAGTTTCATCCAACTTTCGCTGATATTTTCCTCATTTCAATCTATAAATGGAGATAATCGTATAAGTATGAATGATAAATGAAGCAGTTTATGAAGATAAATCATACCTTTTTCCTGTCCCAACACTTACCTCCACTAAAGACAGTAAGGTAGCTTCGCACTACATTGGGACATACATGATATTACATAAAGTTTATGAAAGGATATGCTCAGATTACTGTGCCTATGGAAAAATTATTGAAGAGAGATCTCACTTTTCAATGGGATGAAGAATGTCAAAAGAGCCTTGACATATTGAAGGAAAAGATGGTAGTTACTCCTATACTAGTATTACCTTATTGGAATAAAGAATTTCATGTACATGTGGATGCTTCTTGTATAGCTTTGGGAGTGGTACTGGCACAACATGGTATCATAGAAATTGATCATCATATAGCTTTTTCAAGAAGGAAACTATCTAAAGTTGAGAAAAACTAAAAAAATACAGAAATAGAAGGATTGTAAATGGTATATGCCTTGCATAAGTTTAGAATTATTTTCTAGGATTACATTTCAAGATGTTTACAGATTTTGCATTAAAGTATTCGGTTAATAAGGTTGTTTTAGGAGGGAAAATTTGCAGATGGTTATTATTGTTCCAAGAATATGAATTTGAAAATGTTGTTAAGCCAAGAAGACTGGATGCAAGACCTGATCATTTGTCAAGATTGGAAATAGGTGAAGAACCAACCAGTATAGAAGATTATATCCCTAATGCACAATTATTTGTAATCAGAATTGCAAATGATCATTTTGTAGACATTATTTAGTTTTTGAACAAAGGAATGGCTCCTTCAAAATATAATACCAAACAAAAGAAGGAATTAGTGGTGAAGGCGGCTGATTTTTCATTGATAGCAAGACACTTATATAAGATGGGACCAGATGATATATTGCGTAGATATGTTCTTGAACATGAAAGGAAAATCATTCTAATAGAGGATCACAAGGGAGCAACTGGTGGACATTTTGCCGGAAAATCTATTGCGCAAAATATTTTGAGGGTAGGATTGTGGTGGCCTACACTACATACAGATGCAAAGGAGTATTGTAGAGCTTGTGATATATGCCAAAGAATAGGAAAAACTTTAAGAAGGGATGAGATGCCATTGGTACCATAAGTTACATTAAAATATTTTGATAAATGGGCTATTGATTTTGTTGGACCTATCAGCCCATCTAGGAAGAGGATTGGTGCGAGGTACATAATTACTACAACTGATAATTTGAAAAGATGGGATGAAGCACAACCAGTAAGAGATTGCAACACAAAGACTCTTGCAAAGCTCATTTTTTAGTACATACCATCTAGATTTGGGTGTTCAAAGATCTTGATGAGTGACCAAGGTTCACATTTCCTGAACAAAACTATTGAAGAATTGACTGAAGAATTTCAAGTTTATCATAAAAAAGGTACTCCTTATCACCCTTAGGCCAATTGACCTATGGAACCATTCAATGATATTTTGGAGAATTCACTAACGTATGCAATGTAAACCGAGATGATTGGGACCTTAGGATTCCAACAATATCATGGGCTTATAGAACTACATGTAAGAAGTTGACAGGTCAGACACCCTTCGGATTAGTTTATGGGAAAGAAGTTGTGATTCCCATGGAATAAATTGTCCTTAAGATAAGGATTCTAGCCTTTATGAATATGAAAATCCCTGACATAATGGATGAAAGAATGTCACAGTTGATTGCTTTAGAAGAAGAGAAATTTATAGCACGATTCAATCAGCAAATACAAAAAGCAAGGGAAAAGGTCTGACATGATAGGCATATTAAACAAAAGAAGTTCTAGGTAGGAGACCTTCTTCTCCTCTATGAAAATAAGTTTGTGAAGTTTCCAGGAAAATTCAAAATGCATTAGTTAGGCCCATATGTCATCAAGTATATTATTGATGGAGGCACAATTCAGTTAGCTAAGTTAAATGGAGAAGTGATGCAGAGAAAAGTAAATGGAAACAGGTTGAAGTTGTATAGGGACATTACTGCCCCTACAACTTCACTCTAAGGAAGAAAGAAGAAATGTCTTAGTGCCACATGCAGTTGAAAATGGGCACTAGACTATAAACTATGCTGTAGAGAGCTTCGATGTAGGAAGTTAATTCACTATAGTCTGGAGTATGTCGAAGTCTGCAAAATATGAGATGGAAGATGGGATTTGCGCTACAGTGTGGAATGCATCAAAGTTCACTGGAATAGAAATATGACTATTAAAAGGGAAAAATTCATGGAAAGTTACATTTATATGGATAGATTGGCAAAATATAAGGATAGATATGAAAATAATGAGTAAATCTAAACACAATCTGGACAAAATAAAATCTAATGATGGGGTTCAAAGTTAAAATTTTTATAAATAAGATTCCTCCCGCCCAGATTAAGAACTTTTCTGAATTAAGAGCTTGAGTGTTCATAGTGCAAAGAAATTACAAATAATTTCCTCATGAATTTTCTATCAACTGAAGAATTTGTGCGTGTATTTTAGGAACGAGGCATAGAAGGAGTCATTAGAATCAATTTCCACAACAACTGTTAGCATGCATGCATCATCAACTCATAAGATCGCAGTAGCATCACCATCATTGCAGAAATAGAGGAGATCCCTGAGAAATAATCTGACTAGGGAAGTGAGAAGAAAGAAGCAACAAGATAAGGAACCCATTAAACCTCACCAAAAACCTAAGCCAGTCAAAGAGAGTAATGAAGAAGTGGTGTAGATATACGCGAGGGAAGGTGGCACAATATTTTTATCACCCCTACCACCATACATCCCATCGAGAAAACCAAACTCCAAACTTATAAAGGAATCAAAGGATGCGAAGTATGGCACATTTACACCCTTATTGCTGGAATAAATACCCATTCAAGGTGAAGTTTTAGGAAAGATTTCATAGGCGGAGTTCAAAAATTGTGATTTTAATGACATGATGAAGTACCCTCAGTTTGCACCAAACTGATATTTCAAACAAGTGCCCTACATGTACAATAGAGTGACAAGGTGAGAGCCGCAATAATGGGCGAATGGGTTGGTGCAGTTAGGACTACTAAAAAGGTTGAACATGCCCCACTTCGGTAGAAGTACGGCGAGCATAGTTTGTGTGAGGAAATTGCTTGTGTTGGTGCACAATGGGAAATTATCATTGGGGAATAAGATCCCTATAGACCCTATGTTGATCTGGAGGATCATAAGATTTCCATATCAAGGATGGAACCCTGTGAAGGATTTCTTTGGAAAGGACCAAGACCATGCTATAGCGGTAAGTATGAAGAAAAATTCTAGGCTTGCTAAAGGAAAGAGGGCCTATGAAATAAATTCGATGAGTGACCAAGTAGTTCACTTCACGGTGCACATATTGGTTGGTAGATTATAAGGAAATGTTGCGCGAATGAAGTTCCTACGTCAGTAGTGTCATTAGCCGCACAGTGTGCCAATATGGATCAATATAACTGGGCTTGATACCTATGCAAGGAGTTCCTGAATGACTACAACAAGGTCATGGAAAAAGGTACAACTTTCCACTATGCTTGGTTGATTTTGATTATTGCTATGTTGGCGTGGAAAGAACTAGAGGAGGCACAATTCCCTCAGGTGTCTATAGATACTTGTGAAGTTTCAAGGTATGATTCAATGTGGTTTACCACCAATGTATCGCACACACAAGAGAACCGAATATTTTTTGTAATGTACCACATGGTTTTACACATGCTACTAAACTAGCACCTCGAATCTGGCTGAGCTTATACAAGCAATATAGCTCTGTGGTGAAGTTCAAAGAATATTTTCACAAGGTGTACATACATGCATGCAGGGATGCAAAGAAGAAATGGAATTCCTTTCCATATATGGTAATTGAAGACGAAATTGCAACATAGATACATGAATGGCCTAAAGAATGAATGACCCCATTAGAGGTAACAAAAGACAGTGAAACAGAAGGAGAAGAGGTGGAAACTTCGTAGCATGGCGAAGCCAGTGGAAAAGATAAGGAGAAGGATGAACATGAGTCATAGGAGGAAGAGAAACATGATGAAGGTCAATAGGATCCTCTTGAGGGAGATGAGAAGACCAAGGAGATAGAAAAGGGAGAAACATAAGAAATTAGCATAGAGAAAAGGGAGGCAGAGAGAAAAGCTGCCTCAAAGAAAAAGAAGAATCATAAGGCTGATAAGATGGAGGATCTCATGGTCCTTACTAAAGAATAATTAGATCAAATCAAGGGAAGGATACAAGAAGCAAAAAAATAATCCTGGAATAGAGTCAAATATCACTACGGTGTACTTCTGACCAGTGTTGCAGAACGCATCGTAGAATTGAAGATATTGGCATAGACGATCAGACAACCCACACAGATAGAGGAAAGGGTTGGAGCAGAAAGGCAGATAGAGCCCATGCTTGTAGCGAGGCTAGAAAATATACTTGTAGGAGCCTTACAATTTGAATATGCCAAATTGTAACAACAAGCTAAAGAATGGAAGCACGTCAACATGAACATTGCAGCAGTGACATTGCCAAGACTACACAAGTTGTACATAGGGATAATTGAATAAATGAAGCTACTAGAACAACATGCATCACAGCTAAATATACAGGTGGAAAAAGTGTGAGCTGCATTATGGTATAAACTTGAGCAGGTGATGCAAGAAAAGAATTAAATAGTAGAGGAATGCCCAAAGATCAAGGAGGTGGTTGAAGCCACATGTAAAGAGATTACAAGCCTTGATGTCCAAGAGGAAGAGCCAAGAGAAGAAAAGGTCACCAAGTTCGACCTTGCAGTGAAGGGGTATAAGGACAAAATTATCGAAGTGCAATGCAAGTATGAAATGCAGATTAGTGAGTTGCAAATGAAGTTGTAGCCAACTACAACACAGGAAGTAAGGGATCAAAGGGGGACTGACCTAAATATTGTAATGGCGATCAACTCCACAACATTGGAAGATTATGGTAAGTTTCTAGATGAAAGTTTTCAAGTTTGGAATTCACTGCAAGAAGACCCAAATGTACAGAAACTGAAAGAAGTAATGCAGTAGAATCAACAACAGTTAGAAGAGATTCCAGCATCTGTGAAGACCTTACCAATATTGCAGAGGCTTATGAAAATCAATTAGATTAAGTCCCTCCAGAAGAACATTGAGGAACTAAAGAAGGAGGAGCAAATTTTGATAGAGAGGACTCAACCTTGGTAGGATGAGGCCCTCCATTTATATTAGGCAATGGATGAGAAGCTTCAGGAGCTTCAACAAAGGAAAAAAATGTCAGTTCAGAAAGTTACAGAACATGTGATAGTGGCACTATTGGATGAAGTACGTAGTGAGGACAAGAAGGTGACATAAGCTATGAAATAGTTCAATCAGGCCTACAATAGCATTACAACAGAAATCATAGGAAAAGAAGTTGAGTGATTGGGGATGAGTCACATGTGAGTGTTGGGGGCCTATTGAGCACAACCCAACTTGGCCTAGATTTTGCTGGAGACTCCACATTTTCGGGAGTGGAGTGTGAAGTAAAGGATGCAATGGAGCATGAAGTGGACCATGAAGTTGAGCACCAAAGTGAACCTCACAATAGATATGCTGCATGCTATATGGGCTTCAGAGCGGGTTGAAACCCCTCCCTTTCTATAAAAGGATACTATTTTGTATATGATGAATGTTTTTTGGACAATATTAGCTTGCATTAGGAGTGTCCATTGTATATGGAATGTGGTATTGCAATGATATATCCCCGTTGTAATATTATATATAGGGATTAATAATAAAGATGAATACAACCTAGTCTTGAAGAATCACATCATGTGTTGAATGGTTGTATCTTTTTGAATTGTGGTTTTGGGCAAGAAGGTGAGGCTCTACAGCTGAGTGTGCAGATGCCTAAGTCCGTAGTTGAGTGCACAGATTGCCTGTAGCTGAGTGTGCAAGACAAGAACTGTTTTTTGTAAAAATTCTCTATTACAAGAAATAGTTCTTGTAGATGTAATCCCTCATTGGGATGAACCATGGTAAAATGTATTTCTTCATGTGTATCTTTACTTATTACCTATTGTAGCATAGTAGCTTTATTACAGTTGCAGTGTATTACAGTGTAGTAATGATTAAGGCTTTATATGATATTTTTACGTAATAAATGAATATGGAAAAGTAATATATGAATGTGAAGTAATATATGCATGTTAAGTATAAGAAAACATAAGAATACCACATCGGCCCTTAAGGCTGCAGAAACCTAGTTCTACATCCTCCCATAGTAACTTCGGGTGAGACTTCAATCTGCTTGTAGGTCGTTGTTGAAAGGGCAAGTGATTGGGGATTTTATTGATTCATAGTAAAAGAATTAAACCTGGGTCAACCCGTCCTAAAAAAAACATCTGCACGGTCTAAACCACTTTTATAAGTTGAAAATTTAAAATTTGAAATGGAAAGCATTCACTCTCCAGACTCATAGTGCATTAGGCAATTTCACAGCAAAATGAAATAGCTTCCATGCTCTGTATGCTTCCAGCCCCATTATGTCAAAATGAAACAAATGGGCATGCTTCAAGTACTCTTGTGATGATGTTTAACCTCCCAAATAATATTCAAAATGGTTTCATACCTCCCTTTGACATGTTCCCCACTTCCGCAACAACATTGTCTACTTTCGCAGTGCCTCCAAAAATTGAACATATAGTGACTCCTTTTTAATATAAAGTGCTTGAGCCATCAAAGCAGATGTGTAACCTTCATATAAATCCCACATTACAAAAAAAATTCCAACTTCACTATCCCAACATTATCAAAATTTATATAAAAGCGTAGCAAGTCCTTTGCTGCATTTTAGAAAGTTTCATCAAATTTTACCTTTTTCTTAATCTCGAGTCAAAAACAAAGCTCCAGAGTTGAGTTGAGGTTTCCTGCTAAATATTCACTAGTTTACTAGCCTCTGCAAGTATGTCCTACCAACCCCTTTCCTCTTCCTTCCAACTTCCTTGACTTTAGTGAGCTTCCTCTTCACCAACCTAAGTCTTCTCTTTAGGACCAAGTTTTGTGTATATAGATTTTCTTCTTGCCTAAGCAAAGTCAGGGTCCACTTCAATTTGTATTTTTCCTTGTCAAGGATAGGCCCAATAGCTTCCAACTACCTAAACATATATAATTTGTCCTTGTGATCCTTTTCTGCAATTTGATCCAACTGTTGTTGTACTCCTTCAAGCTATTCTAGTAGCTTCTCAATTTCTTTCTGCTCATAAAAAAAAATATTCTTTTTAGGTTCAAAAATTTCCACTACTTTCATTTGTACCTTGGTGGTAGACCTATTTCTATGTCTCCTTTAATTCTCTACTACCCTGTTCAACTCTTCCACATCAATAACCATTTTTCTTTTTCCTTTGTCAACATTTTCCATTGTTTACTTTGATGGCTTTTCTTCTCTAGGTTGAATAGTTTCTTGTGACACTTTATGCTTAAGATCCCTATTCTCCTACTGTAAGTATGGTATTATCACATGGGCCTTGTCCAACTGATCTTGTAACTCTCCAATTTTGTGGTCCCTTTCATTAATTTCCACTTCCTTCTGTGTGCTCTTTGATTCCAAAACTTGAATGGGTGAAGATGGAGGACCCACATGTCATCTCTTGGTTGCAACTCTTGTTCTTTGCACCCTTACCACATTTTCTACCTCAAGGGAGAAATGTAGCCTCTGAGAAGTTTTATTATCAACCAATTTTCTTTTAGTCAAAGGCTTCTTCATTGAGTTTGTTTCTACAGGTGAACCTTCTTTAATCAAAATTAAAGGAGTCTCTTTCTTAGTCTTTTGATTGTTTGAAGATTGTGCTGCCCATCCTAAAGAAACCAAAACTCTTTCCATGACTATCCCTTTTTATTTATCCCCTTCATCACCAATAATTTATTTAATGAAAGTTTGAACAAACTGGATTCAACTTGACTTCTATTGGTTTGAACTTAGTCAACCATCTTACATAGACTCTTAAATATATAATAAGGAATATTCAAACATTTCTTACCATTAAAATGCATTAAGAGCCTAATGTGATAGTGATAGACCTTACTAAATCTCCCTTCACATGTGAAGTATTTTTGGATGACCTCCAACATTTTTCTATGATGATATTGTAAATAATTCCTTGGAACAAATAAACCATACTGTTTCGAGTGTTTTGGCTTGAGAAATTCCTTGAAATCAACCAAATAAAAAATGATTCCTTTGAACAATTCCTCACCCCTCAAAGTGATCTAAGTGAACTCAGCTATTGATTGAGCTAAGAGTGGAAAGTTCAAAGTTCCCACCTATGCTTGCATACCAACAAAACTCCTAGCAAATTCCTTTGTCAACTGCAAATGATACCCTTGAATTTTCTCCTAGAATCTCATACACCCTACTTGTTCAAAATCCATTCTAATGGCTAGATCTGTATTGATGGCTATGATGTCCTGTGGTTCAAAACATACAACAACTCCCCCTTTGTTTTTTTTTTGTCTTGTGGACTTGACATAGTTTCACTTTTGCAGCAATGAATAGTTTATGGTTATAAACAACTCGTTTTGGAAGTAATGGAGGTGTTATGGTATTTGAATCATGTCACAATGACTTAAGATATACTCACAACAATTACACCAAAAATTACAAATGCAGACTTTCTTAGCAAAGACCTATAGAAATTATAATTTTGTAACCGTTGACAAGAAATTGAATTAGGGATAGTCGTAATCCACAAGCCAAAAATGAAGTGCTAAGGAAATTTGACCTCTAAAACACCTTTGGGCATAAATTTTAAGGGAAAATGTTAAAGTCTTAGGACCAAGGAACCAATCGCATGCAAGGTCTCACACATCAAAAAGGAAAATTATCAGCAAGAAAAGAGGGAAAGACACACTATGTGCAATCGCAATGGGTTGGGATAAAAACGCAATGCAGAAGAAGAAAAACACAGAAAAATCATGAAAAACAATGACAAAAATTTATTCCTTTTGCAGGCTTTAAATGTTTTGTTCTATCTTCTAAATGAAATTTCAGAGTTCTTTCAAGGTTGAAGGATAAATATAAAACTATATTTTTTCCTATGAGGTAATTTTGACCATCGACATGCAAGAATTTGAACATTGTGTGAACGTGCAGCGCCCCGACCTTCCTTTCGCAACGAATTTAACGAACCACCCAAGATATTCGATGAAGATGATGAAGAGCATAGTGATAAGGGATAGAGAGGCAATTTGAAATGATCATTTGGAATGGCCTGGAGTAGGAGTGAAAGTGTTGATCATGATTTGGAAAGAACATCATGAATGCGTAGGAGTTTTCTGAAAACACAACACATTGTGAAAATAAAGGATTGTCCTTTTGACCATTATTCTCTGCTAAGGTTATAAGTTTTCCTTTTGAAGTGACATTCAAACTGATACCAAAGAACCTCCAAATATATGCCAATATCATTTCATGATTTCTTTTGATGCAAATTTAGATGACGTTGGGTTGTGTTATATTATTTCCACCACTAGCCCTCGTAGTTAACCGGGGGTTAGAGGGGGGGGGGGTGTTGTAGGGGGTTTGAGGTGTACCCACACCCCACTTTATGGGGTCTGGGGCAGTGCCCCAGAAAATTTTGGTTTTGGACCCTATGCTAGGATGGGCAGAGCCACCTATGGTTTTGTGCATGATTTTCGCACATGTTTTTGGATGCAATGGTTTTTGGTCCATGGTATTGGACGTGATGGTTTTCGGTCCATGGTATTGGATGCTTCAAGATGTATAAATATGTATAATAAAATTGAAAGGAATATAATGAAAAGTCAAGCTGGTAGTCCCGGTTTTGGGATCTAGCAGAAATCTCTATGTTTTATGTGTTATGCTCTTGCGTTGTTTATTTTTCTGTGTTTCAGAATTTGTATGCAGGTAATTTTTGTACGGGGTTAAAACCTATAGATGACCTACTAACAATGACTTAGATGGTGACTATCTTGCAATAACCAAGTATATGCATAATCATGATTTTGTAATGTTACCAAAGACTTTCCATGATTTCCATTTGTAAGTAAAAACATGATTTTTGACATTGGACTCTTAACAAAATAAAAATATTTACATGGTACCCAATCTAGACCCAGACCTCTTTGAATAATAATAACCAGGTGATCATGACTAATATTTACAACTTTGACCTTAGACACATAGTGAGACTAACAAGACCAATATCCCTAGAAATATGACACTAACGCACTAGAATTATAGTGGTTAGCCCTGGCCTAGTACATGACACTGGGAGAACAAGTATCCAACCTTACTCCCTCTTAACCTAAGAGGAGAAATTCATGCTCATTCCATCCCAAACAAGGAGAGTTCATCAACAACCCTTAGCTTGTGTTAGAAGTACTCATACTAAGCTAGTTCAGGGGTTATTAGGTGAGTGGCTTTACTGTGATCCATAATCCAGTTCAAGAACCACTAGGTCATGTGTTTGTCAGTTCGGAGATCCACCCCACTCAGCTTCAAATCCATCCGTCCATCCCACACTACCCAAATATGAGAAAACCATCTCATCAAAGCTATCATGAAATGGCAAGGCTAGGCTGAAGAACACTGTCACACATGGAAAAACCCATGCCATGACAGAAACAAATCACATGCAATCCCACGCATGCCAGATCTCAGAAGTAAAATACACATTCAAGTTGATACCTGCAATGAAGCCTATTGTAGCTTCTTGATCCTACCTTTCCTCACTCGATCTTTTCTTCCTCTCGCCTTATTTGCCTTTCTTTCTCCAATGCCAAAGTGCTCCAAGAAACTCTAAGTGTCCAAGAGAGAGAGGTAGAGAGAGAATATAAAAGAGATAAAAAAATGAACTGATCAAGCTTACCAACTGATCCTCAGAAGCCTTTTTATAAACGAGGCCTCTATTTTATTCACTTTCCATTATTTTCCTTCATTCTCCTCCTCACATCTAACCTGTGACCTTTCACCTTCCTTTACTCCTAATTTCCATTATTTTCATAAATAGATGTGCCAAAAATGCCATTTTTCCTTTCCAAAGCTTTATACATTGCCTTTTCCAATATCCTTAGCCATAAATAACCAAATGAACACCCATACTAGGATATATTTCCTAACTTTCATCTTGGAACACGTGTACCATCAACCGCGGTCTTATATATTTTTACATGGAATTTTCACTGTGGTTGTTATAGTTTATCACTTCACTTTGCTTAGGGATTTTTTTTCATAAATATACTCATACAATAGTGAACAGACTCTATTATTCATTGTACAAAGAGCTTCTTCAAGTCTTCCTTTGAGGCTACATCATCCAACCCTATCTAGGGCTTCTTTGTACTTGGAAAGAAAAGTAGAAAACCCTCACCAAGGACCTTCTTCCTGGTTATTTTCCATAGAGAGATGTAACATAGTTTTGGAAAGCCTACTAGATAACTTGTCCTCCAAAACATGCCCTTATTTCAAACTCTAATTACATGGAAGTTTTGTATGTTCTATACTTTGAGAATCTTCTTTCCAGCTTTCCATGGACTACATCTGAACCTTAGAAATAATTTGTGTTACCTATATCACTGAAGGTGACCCACATGCTCTAATTTAGAGAGAACAATTCAGATCTCATTCTAACTTCAGTAGCATTGTATCATATGCATTTTATTTGAAAAATGCAACAAATATTAATATTGTAACTTTGCATTAGATCTCAAGAGAATGTTTGCATTAGCCTCAACAAATCAAATAGATTAATATAGAGCGAACCATAAGAGTATAATGCAGGTAAGAGAACCAATGTAGTCTTAGTTGCAGGACATAGATATAGAGATGATCTTTGAATGCTACAAAGTATGAATCACATATAGTTTCCTTGTTGTAACTCGACGTTTTTCATCACAAAATTTGAAATATTGCATCATTGTTTTAGAATTGATTCATATATTCGAATTTGCAACGGATTAGAACTTCACATTAAAAGAGGATTCACATAGTAGTCATTAAATCAATTCTTCCATTAGATTTGGATTCTTGGATAAATATTTCAGATTGTTTTTTAGATCAACTTGACTTCATTTTAGAGAGAACTCAAATTACTTGTTATTCCCAAAACTTAATAATAAAGACTTTTATATTAGTCCACGGTCAAACTTGCATCAGATTTTAGATTATTCTTGTAGTAGACTTTCTTATAATGTCAACAACTGATGAGCTTTAGCTTCCTTGTACCAACCTTAGCTATGATACCATATTGGAAAATAAAGATATTGGTAGATTAATGTTGATTATCCTTACTTGATAATTACTTGTGATACTAGCTAGATTTTATTATTATTTTTTTTTACTTCTTTGTCAACAATTATCAAAACATGAAGATCACAAAGCACAAATAACATAAGATATAAATTCCACGCTAGGGAAAAACCCCACAACTGGAGAAAACCCAAACAATCCTCTTCTTATAGAATTAGATCAAAATGACACCTCTAAGACCCAAAGACAAAGTCCAAGACCTTCTCAAGCCCCAAGTTAGCTCTCCAAATAATCTCCTCCAAATAAGACAAGGTTTCCCGAAGTCAACAAAGGTTAACCTCTTAAAAGTCGGTTCCACCTGACCATAGATTGGCTGAGCCAAGTCTCTCTTGAGCCAATCACCCCTGTAAATATTCTAAGCATGAATGTGGGACTCACAAAACATACCAAAAAAAAACACCAACATGCATGGATGCCACCAGAGTTCTCTACCTACATTGTTAGCAATTTGAGTGCCTCCTAGTCTCCCAAGCTTTACCGCAATCCACAGTCTAATATAGGGATAAATAGGCCCTACATCGAGACATACTCTCTAGGCTTTATCGTACATGCCATCTTGGGACTACTAGGCCCAACGGAGAGAAATCCACCTCTTGGCTTTACCATATATCCTGTCATTCACCAACAAGGATTCATAGGCCCACTGAAGCACACAATCCTAGCTTTACCACAACCCACAATCTCGTTCAAGGGTTACTAGGCTAGTGGCTTTACCATGATCCATAATTTGGGTCAGGGACCACTATTCCATGTCTTTGTTAGTTTGGAGATCCACCCCACTTAGCTTCGAATCCATCCGACCATCCCACTTTAATCGAATATGAGAGACCCATCTCATCAAAACTATCATGGAATGGAAAAGGTAGGATGAAGAACACTATATTACCTGGAAAAATCCATGCCATGATAGAAAAGAACCACATGCAATCCCATGCATGCTAGATATAGTAAGGAAAATACACATGTAAGTCAATATTTGTAATAAAGCCATTATAGTTGCTTTATCCTGCCTTTCCCTGCTTGATCTTTGCTTCCTCTTTCCACATTTTCCTTTCTTGCTCCAATGCCAAAGTGCTCCAAGAAACTCTAAGTGTCCAAGAGAGAGAGAGAGAGATAATAGAAGAGAGCTCCAAATTGAACTGATCAAGCTTTCTAACTGGTCCTTAGAAGCCTTTTTATCAATAAGGCCTCTATTTTCTCCATTTTCCGTTATGTTCCTTCATTTTCCTCCTCACATGCAACTTGTGACCTTTCACCTTCCTTTTGTCCTAATTTCCATTATTTTCATAAATAAATGTTCCAAAAATGCCATTTTCCTTTCAAAAGCCTTAGCCATTACCTTTGCCAATTTCCTTAGCCATAAACAAACAAATGAATACCCACACTCGGATATCTTTGCCATCATTCAGATTGGAATACGTGTCCCATCAACCGTGGTCATATATATTTTTACATGGAATTTTCACCATGGTTTTTATAGAACCCTCCCCCTTGGGGGATGTCATCCTTAGTGTTAAATGACACCTATAACCAAAAATACTGCTAAAAATAAAACATACTAACCATGGAGATTTATATCATAGCCCAATGCAATTTTTACAATGAATGACTTGCTCAAAATAAAAACATCATGAAAACATGACCAGGTAACAACCATACTGCATATTGGAGCTTTATAACACATCTGATTACGATATTTACAATAACCACATACACATATGCACATTTGCTAAACCAACAAATAAAAGGATATGATGCTCATATCAATCAACAAGGGAACTGAGAGGATGAAAGCTCCACCCTCAAAGTGAGAAAAAGATTCACCTCCTTCTCAGGAAGCCTAAAATCCATTGCAAAATCAAATCTGCATCCAATGTCCAACACTATAATCCCAAGCCACTTGTCCTCGTAGTGAACCATTACCGACTCATTGTTCTAGGGCACACTCCCAACGTGCATATGATTTCATCTGGAAATTCTAGTGACCAAAACAAATATATCCATGATCTTCCCTTCTTTGCTACACAGTCCCTCAAGAAATTCGATCACCCCTTCCATGCAGTCAGTCACCTTCCAAGTTTTGTTGGCATCCCCTATCTTGGGAAATCCATCCCTTTGCAAGGCTTCCTCTCATTGGAAGGTCAAACAACCACAAAATATACCTGCCTCAAAACCATCATATCGGTCATAACATGCTCATGGAAATCAATGGACACTATTGGGTACCAGTGTCCCACAATGGCCCTCCTCCTGAATTCTTTACTAGCATACTGCTGTATTTTCCAACTCCTTTTGCTGTTTCAATTTTCTTGTAGTTGATTTCGGGCACTCAGCCGAGTATGTTCATGCATTCCTATTTCAAGCACATAATTTCCATTAGATTCAAATAAATTGAAAAAACCTAAAATCATAACTCATTGGTAGTTTGTCAATAAGGTACATACACTTGCGATCTTGTTTGCTTCCTATCATAACAAGTCAAACTAGCATCTTTGACCAAATCATCTTGCATAAACATATCACACTAGGTTAGCTCAAACACAACCATCATAGATCAACATCATAAATCACATAAGTAATAAAACTAAATAAAATCTTGATACTTATATGTTCATCAATACTTATCTTTTTCCTTTGTCTTTATTCTATATGCACTCCGGATCGGTTGCCACACTAGACAAAAACTCAGTGGCTTCTCCTAAACCATGTGCACATACACATAGTGTGCATGTTGGCTTAGTGGGGCCTGACCCAGGTTCATAAATGATTTAGGCAAGCAAATCTTGGTACTACTGGCCCTTTCGGCAACAGTCTGCGGTGTGCATACTGAGGCCTCACCTAAAGTATTATGGGAGGGTGTTAGAACCAGGTTTCCACACCCTGAGGATGTCTAATATGAGGTGATTGGCATGCGTCCTAACCTTTGTGCTTACTGTACTACGCGCACCAGTAGGTACTCCACGCCCTACGATATTGTCTTCATGTAGTCCTAGCCGTAGCGCAACCCGTGTTATTACCCATGTCCTCCTTAATTAGGCTCTATTAGATGATTACTTAGAATATTTTCATATATAAGCATTCATACAAGTATTTATTAATTGTGTGTAGTAAATAAACAGAGCAAAAGTAATGTATAGCACCAAAATACGGATCCAAGAACAGATGCACAGAGTAAACTTCTCTTTATTAACTTTCAATCCCAATTACAGACCTGACTTCACCCAACGCACTCAGCTACAGGGGTCCACACACTTAGATGTGTACTCCACTAGGCCTCTGCACACTCAGTTGCAGAGCCTCCTACTACTACTATGACCCAGTACACTTTAGATCCAACTCTATGCTCTAACCATGCATTCACATCTCTATCTATTCTTACCTCACTTTACACTTAGAGCCCCACTCTATTTATACAATCCCATGGTCCACAGACCATGGTTAGGCCGACACAATTTTACATTAAATTACAATATTTTAGGGCGGACAGCCCTATGACTCATCCTAGACTTCACGCTCCGCACCTGCAATTCATGGAGTCTTACAATATACTTGACCAAAACTTGGGCTTTGAGCCCCAAAAACATGCTGCGGGGGATGCCATGCCCAACAAGTCCCTAACACAATCATCATGAGTCATCCCAAGTCACTCTCCTGGTGTGGTGATCTTGGCACGGAGCCCGTCCAACTATGCCTATGTTGAGAGAAGTTTCGCAGCACACTGTTTTGACATCTGCTGGATCTTCTCTACTCTTTCGGTCGAATGGTCACTGTTAGGGGAAAATCCCTGTCTTAAGGCATGCATCACTTTAATTTGTGTGAGCTTTCCTTCGATGTCAGCAGTGATGAGGAAGGCCTCATCAATCCAAGGTTGGATGTGTGCTTTAAGTACTACCTCTTTTTGGCACATGACATCCACCTGTTCCTTCAATTCCTTCCACGGCTGTAGCTTCGCCAACTATTGGGTCAGGACATTTGTCTACATCCTTTTGTGCACACTGTCATGCTGCACTTGAAGCTCCCACGCCTCTCTTTCCAGGCACTATATGGTGGGGTTCTCCTGTAAGTAAGTGAGGGTCGTGAAGGATTCTTCCAACATAGTAGTACAGGTCTGCACTGCCTATCTTATTTCCTCTAGCCCTTTTTGGATAGTGCCAACATGTTCTTCCCTAACTTTCGGGGGTGTGGATGACTACGCCTTTAATCACAGTTCAGAAATCTGAAGGTTGAGGTCCAGCTGGATCCTCATTGCTTCCTCCTTTGCCTCATGGAGTCCACTGGCCAATTTGTGAATTCACACTTCTACTGGTAGATCTATCGGGACAGCCAATTCCGGGATAGTTTTATAAGCACCTTCCACCACCAGTGCCACTCCTTGAGTTTGTGCAATGAGTTCATCACGCTGCCGGTTGAGCTATTCCATATTGATTTTCAGTTCGCTCAATACCTGTAGTGCACGGCCTTCTCTGATGCGGAGCTTGGCTATGACCTCATACTGTAACTGGTACATGGTTTCTCATGGAAGGGTAGACAAGTTTAATCCCAACTCCTTAATCTTGCCTACCATAGCTCGGTCAACTTCATTTGTTGCTGCTAACACGCTCTCGGGGAACACGAAAGTGTTGGTCATTTGGGTGTGCAACATCTGTTCTGCCTCTGATGTACCTGTTGCAACATATGAGGCCATCGTTCTTGTTTACAGATTTTGCACCTATAGTCCCTGTAACTGCGTTTGTAGTGCCCCCAACTCAGTGTTCTACTCCATCATCACTTCTTGGAGCACCTCCTTAGTGACCTCGCGAACTGTTTCGCCAATGTCAAAAAGATCACCTTTTGTAATCGTGATTGGGTCTTTGGCGACCTTAACTTTCCCTTTCCATGGAGGGATGTATGTGGGTAACCTTGCTACGGAAGGCATTCGTGGTACCTCTTCCTCCTCATCATCTTGCACCTCTATTTGATCAATTAGAGCATGTAAGTCTTCCTCCTCCTCGTCTAGTTCAATGGTGATGACTTTGCCTTTTTCTTCTCAGTCATTAATGCCTTCTTGGCGGCAGATCGTCCCATATATAGCTCTTAATTTGTGTCTTGATTTTCTGCCACCCTCTCCTCTTTGTCTTAAATTGAACATCTTGTTATGAACAGTGACACCAATGGTCACTTCCTAGCCTACCTGCACGGCAGCGCAACCCTCTATGCGTAGGCGTGACCCCTGTGACATGCTGATCTTGCATGCAACCTCGTTATCATGCAGTCCCCACACAGAGTATTTTATAGTCCCACGCTCTCTTTCAACTGCTTGGAGTGTTGAGACTATGCTCCCTATGGCTAGTCAGGTGGTCGCACCACTTGTGCAAGACTTCAATTCACCATCTAGCTTAGTCCATGGGTACTCCTCAATTACCCTCGCGATAGTCAGCACCACACGTTCTTCCTTACGCGGTGTGCTCCCCCGGTTACTTTGTTTGGTAAGGTGTGGTTTCAACCATGGTAGAAGAGTCACAAATTCTCGACGACAATCTTCTATTGCAGTAGTATGGTTGTCCGTATCTTGTCTTGTCATTCTTAGTTTATGAATGAGACATGCTCACGTGATTTTGTTTTCCAGCTTTTTTATCTCCGTGTTCATTAACATTCTTTTCTTTCTTAGTCACACCTGATCTTCTTCGAGTTCACAAAGTTTAAGGTTCCCTCGCCGAATGGCTTCTTGAATCCGCATATGTTTTCCCTCGCGTAGCTGCATAATTCCTTCATCCTGATCCTCGCGTACTATCCCAACTATGCGAGCGATTGCATGAGGATTCCTTTTGTCTGATATTATGGTCTCGACTCTACTCTTCAGCTTTGGAATCATCTCCATGCTCAAGTTTTTGCACATGGCCCTATAGGCCCATCAAACCACTGGCACATGCAAGTCCCAATCATTTTTTTGCACCTAGTGAAGCCTATTCAGGACTCTGCACACCTTTTTGAATGCCTCCACCTGGAATGTTTATTGTAACATGGGCCTACCATGTGTTCCCATGTTTTCTTCATTAATACATTCACGCCCGAACCCAGACCTACAATTACCTGATCCATTTCATACTCACCAATTTGTGTAATCAACCTCATTTCCCTTCCAATGCGTAATGCATGCTTCCCCATTTTCTGGACTACGCATGGTTCTCTTGATCCTGTGCACCTGGTGATAAGCTCCTATAGTCCTCTAATTTCCTTGCTATCGCGCAACAGTTTCATGCATGTCCCTAGAAAGGTAGTGAGCATTAAAGGATCCATTTTTGGTTGATCCTTACTACCTAAAGTGGAGGCCTCCGTGAAGCTCTTCTTAGCTTCCATGAATGTTTCCTTTGCACGTTCTAAGTCAAACTCAGGTTCCCATACTGAGTGCATGCACCCTTATAGCTTCACATAATGCTCTTACCATGAACCAGAATTGGTCTAGATCTTCATTCCCTACCCCTCTGAATACTGGTAGTTTGATCACGCTCGCCATACTGAACTGTGGAGGTGGTGGAGGTGGTGGAGGTGGAGTGGGTGGAGGTGGGGTGGGTGGAGATGGAGGTGAGGGGGAAAAATGGGTGGCGGTGTGGGTGGAGGTGGTAACCATGGATTGCGTTGCCTTATCAAATTGGCCATGCTTCTCAAAGAGACCTTAGCAAACTCTTCCTCGCTCTCTCGCGAGGGTGAAATTAAGGGACTGTTTTCTAATTCTTCACTACTTTTGTAGATCTTTCTGCTCTGTGTAGTCCCAAACATTAATGTTTTCACATGGCCCTTTTTTTCACACAATAGCATCTTAATCCAAGTACTCAAAGTTTTAATATACTTACCTCGCGGTCCTTTGAGAAAGCGTCGTTGTGCCTCGCTGTAGCTCACATCATGTCTACCGCAAACTCAGTGATAAATCCCCCTATTATTCGGTCAAGCCAATGGCCCATAGCGCGTGCAATCTTGTCCTGTGATGCTTCTAGTCTATGTAGTAATTCCAGAGTCCACACTATTGATTTGTTGAGCCTACACCTTCCATTTCTATCGGCTAACCTCACGATCCACTCATAGAACTCAGAAGGAAAGGATGCAAAGAAAATATCATGGATTTTTGCATACAGGTAGCACTCCAACCGCTTTTCCTTGGTTACTTACAGAGTTCTATTTTCCTATGTCGCGAACTCGTGTCTTCTCGTCCAACCACTCTTCAATTTCCCTCTTTGTTGGATTCTAGTGGCACGACATCAAACATCCCTTATGCAGATCCCAGTCTCGGCAATGGAACCATTTGTTGGCTTAGTGGGGCCTGACCTAGGTTCAGAAGTGATTTAGCCAAGCAAATCCCAGTACTACTGGCCCTTTCGGCAATAGTCTGCGGAGTGTGGGCTGAGGTCTCACCCGAAGTAGTATGGGAGGGTGCTGGAACCAGGTTTCTACACCCTGGGGATGTCTGATATGAGGTGATTGGCACATGGTCCAACCTTCACGCTTACTGTGTTACACGCACCAGCAGGCACCCCACGCCCTATGATACTACCTTTGCGCAGTCCTAGCTGCATCGTGACTATTTACCCAAGTCCTCCTTAATTAGGCTCTGTTAGCTGATTAATTAGAATATTTTCATATATAAGCATTTATACAAGTATTTATTCATTGTGCGTAGTAAATAAATAGAGTAAAAGCAATGTATAACCCCAAAATACGGATCCAAGAACAAATGCACAGAGTAAAATTCTCTTTATTAACTTTCAATCCCAATTACAAACCTGACTTCGCCTTGCGCACTTAGCTGCAGGGGTCCACGCACTGAGATGCGTACTCTACTAGGCCTCTACGCACTCAGCTGCAGAGCCTCCTACTACTACTATGACCTAGTGCACATCAAATCCAACTCTATGCTATAACCATGCCTTCGCATCTCTATCTATTCTTACCTCCCTTAACACTGAGAGCCTCACTCTATTTATACAATCCCATGGTTCGCGGACCATGGGTCGGCCACCACAACTTCACATTAAATTACAATATTTTAGTGCGGCCAGCCCTATGACTCATCCTAAACTTCGCACTTCGTGCCTGCAATTCGTAGTCTTACAATATACTTGACCAAAACTTGGGCTTTGAGCCCCAAAAACGTGTTGTGGGGGATCCCATGCCCAACAGTGCATCACACACATACAATCACACATTGCATACAACACCATGCAATACATGCACCTACACTCGGTGTACAACACAACACAAATATGTATGTAGAGTGGAATGAAATGAATGCATATATCAGGATACTATGACTATACAATGCACATACAGAGTACCACATGTCCACAACCCAACATGCATGATATGCACTCAATCCCACATGTACAAAGAACCATCTACATAACGTTTGCACAATGTCTGCACAACATCACATGTACACGGCACCACCTACACAGCATATACATAATGCCACATGTACACTACACCACTGTACAATGTGTGCACAATACCACATGTACGCAGTACCACCCGCAAAACATTTATGGAACACCACATGTACATAGTGCCACATGCATGACATGTACACAACACCATCTGCACACAATGCCACTTGTACAACATGTACACAACACCACACGCACACAACACCACTTGTACAATCATGCACACAACACCATATGTACATAGCACCATATGTACAACATGCATGCAATACCACCTGTACATAGCACTGAATATCCAACTAGTAGATAGTATCATCTATACACAACACTGCATATCCAATACGTGCACAACACCATATGAAATATTCACACAACACTATATGTACCATCCTGTACATAACATTGCATAAAAGACATGTACACACACTATATATATACACAACACCAAATGTGCACACATCATAGATGAAACATGTACAACATATACAACATATGCACAATAGTAGTACAACACATCCAAAACTACACAGCCCTTACCAAGAAACCTTGCTTCTAGTGTCTTATCCATGCTTATCCTAGCATGTCATAGACCACACTAATTTCGTTGATGTATCCATCGATATAACCTGTCCATAAGATAAGCATAAGAATAATACAAGAATACAATATAAATTCATATTCACATAACACTAACCTCATATATTTGTCATGACTATTCTTCCCACTTGATTCCTCACAGCCAGGAACTTCTTCATGCCATTCACCTGCATAATAAATAATTCTGCCACAAGAACGATCCTTGATGATTTGTCGAATAGTGACATAGATACATGGATACATACATACATATATGTAAACATTAGCATAAACAATCATGATCTTGTGAGACATCGATATGCATACATACATATATATACACATATATGTTAGCATTAATAATCATGATCCATGATGACCCATCAAACATGACATACCTCCACAGCTACATGTATACATCTATAAACGTCAACATAATCATGATCATAACATAATTACCAGATATCAAGGTAAGGGTTTAAGAGGAAATTTCTTTATTCATGCAACACATGCGCAACATTAAGAATAGTCGTTCCCAACACAGCCAATGAATATGATGCCTCAGATCCATTTACTTTACCTTTTTGGTTACCTTTCTCGTGACTTTACTACCACTATCCATTTACCACAATGGACCTGGTCAGTCCAACCGACTGTCATAGTCTTACCTTTTTTTGTGCTTACTCATGCACCAAGCTTCATCTGTGTCTTACATTACCTGTTGGGTACCACACAACTCTCCCTGAGCTCCATTAACTTTCCTCTTTCCCAACCAATTCGAAAGATTTAAAAGAATAAAAGGCAAGAATAGAAACAACAGCAAGAAGACCATGAAAACCAAAATCAATACGATACTGCAACAAAGCGGAATAGCTATGGACCAGACACAATCAAAATCGCAAATTAAGCACAAATATTGCAAAATATAAAAAGCGCAAGACTAACAATAGACACCATGACTCAAACCCCATGGTTCCCAAGGAAAATTCAACCTGAGCCTTCTTCGAGATTTCATGGCAACCTCTCTTTCCATGTGTTATCACTCTAAAATTTATTTTAAAGTTGTTGATGAAAGAAATGTTCAAAGGTAACCATAAACCAACTTTTAACATTAGCACCTAACCTTCCTAATTCTTAGAGAGGGTTCTCTTTTTATGATTTAACTTTGTTATAGTTAAAATGATTTTAGGCTAGTTATTGCTACACTTGGGTTTTGATTTGAGTTTGAGTGGTGGGATCACTTACTTAGATGAACAGAGGTTTGCTTTTATCATTGGGCTATGGGGTTGAATGTCAGATAAACTGGACTAGATCAAGCTTTAAAATAGTGTCTACAAGGCAAGATAGGTGAGTTATTACAGATCTTAAAGGCTAGATGGCGAAATGGTTTCTAATTGGATCCAAGGAGCAATTAAGGGTTCTCAAATCTAGATATTAGAGGAAAACATATAAATGACTAACTATGCAAAACAAAGTGTACTTAAACAAGTTCTGAGTGATATTTCTAGTTAATTCATTCAAATTTGAATAGCATTTAAGTTTATGAAACACATACGAAAGTAACAAAATCAGACAAAGAAGATACTTCATTGCAAATAGCTCATCTCATGAATCCTGTAATGCAATGATTTTATTACTTACTCCAGTCTGTTGAATTGAAAATTTGTACAATCACCCTTAGGTTTAAGATCAAAATAACTCTACAAATGTATTATAATCCACCCTCAATACTTCGAATTATGAAGCATTTATACAAAAATAATTTACAAAATATCTCAAACTGCATTGAGAACTAATCTAGGAAAAGGAAATATCTTCATGAAAGAAGATAGAGACAACTATTGAACTGTTATTTGATGTCCCTATTATTTAGGTTTTGTTGTCTTTTAGTCTTTGATATTTTGCCTTTTAAGCTTCTTAGCTGTTTCGTCTTCATGCTAGATGTCATATTTACTTACGACCTTTCATCTGATACACTTTCATCTGATACTCTTTGACCTTGTTGTCCTGTCAATACCCTTTTACTGTGCTTTTTTACTTTTTACTGTGTATTTTTACAGTAAATCATTCATTTTTTTCCCATGTCTCATCATCTGGTAATTGGATATTGAACATCTTTCTGTATATTTCATTTGCCTCTGTATATTTGGCAAAAGTAGGCTTATTGAAAAAAATGTCATGCTAGAGGTAAAACAAGTTCTCAAATGTTTGATACAATACTTTTCCTATTTTTATGTCCTTCATGGATGAAGCGTTTACCTGATCTCTGGCCACTTCCCTAATCTTCTTATTGTAATCCTCCTATGTCATTAGCTTATCATTTGTAACTAAGGTATTTGGTAATCCCTTTTTCCTCAAAAGTTCGAACTTAACCATGAACTTATCAATGGCTAGTTGCATGGTTTGACACTTATCCTCCAAGTTCAACATCAAATTCCTCTTAGTGAGGACTCTTTTGACTTCCAAAATTGTACCTGTCCTATCAGGTATCTCTAATTCTTGCAACTCATACTTGTTCTTGGAGTTGAGGAAATTAATGATCCTTGTTGCTTCCTAGCATATCTCCAAGTTATTCTTTGAATCTCTGAATGGCTTCTGTAGCCTGCTTTATCAAATCAATTTGTTAAAAAATGACCTGGATGGATGGCCAAATATCGTTGATAGAGTCAATGATATTGGCCCATAGTTTCTCCTTAGCCCAACCTAGAGGTTCATTTAGTCTCAATTCCTTTTATATGCTTTTGATTCTTTCAATCATCCTTGTGGAATTCTGTTGTTCTTCTCTGTGCATGATTTGGGCCAATTTGTAATATGTTTCTAGGTTGATGACTTTCTCCTTAAGTCTATTCATCTCAGTGGTCTGAATGGAAATTTCTTCCATTGCTTTGACTAGGATGTTTGCTTCATCACCTATGGAGCCTGTTGTTGTCGATCCTATTGCTGATGTAGTTGGTGTAGATGTTGGTAGTGCAGTGGCCATCAGAGTAGTGGGAGCTAAGGATTTTTCCAAAGTAGAAGGTACAACAGTGGTAACTGTTGGGATGACAGTTGCAGGAGCATCATCCAAACTAGCTTGTTTAAGCTGCATCAAGCTTTCCATCTCTTTCTCCATCTCCTTTAACTAATCATTCAGTTGCAGAACTAGGTCCATCATCTCTTCATGATTTTTTTGACTTTCGAGGACCTCCTTTGTCTATGGGTGTTGTAAATGAGGCAACTTCAACTGTTTCGTGAGGGATGCTATGTCCTCATTCTTCTTTTTTATTAATTTCTATGTGGCCTTAATATCACTTGGGTCATGGCCTAGTTTAATGACCAAGTCCTCCAAGGAATTTATTCTGTTGTCTTTGGCCTATGAGGAGGCCTTCTCCATTTTGTATTGGGTTGTCACATTATCCAATGAATCTTGCAGCTTATAAGTAGCCATGCCCTTTCCTGTGAGGGTGGAGTAAATCATTTATCTAGCCTACTTACGGAACTCTATCTGATCAATGGGATGAACATCCCTGGCTAACACCTCAAAATTAGTTTTCTTGTATTCTGTTGAGGTCTTTGGTTGCTGTACAGTAGGCCGCAAAAATGACACCTGCATTTTTCCTGCTTTGATGTCAAAGGTTGACATCAATCTGCTCTGTTTTGGTGGAGTATGCTTGAATTATTGGGCATATGTCTCTTCCTTCAACTTCTTATTTCTCATATTTATCTCTTTGAATCTGTCTTTGGTATCATTTTCCCTGTTAGCTGGCTTGACGAAGGAAGAAACCTCAACACTCTATTGTCTCTCTATCATTTGTCTTTTGGAGGTTGATGGATGTTGTATTTCACCTAATGTAGCTACTTCTTTACTTCTCTGCACCATTGTCTTAGTGTCAGTTATTTCCTCTAATGCAATGTTCTCCTCCTGTTCAGACACATGATTCAACTTGGGCCTCTTTCTTAGCTCAAATAGCTCATATGTAGTGTCCATGGCAGAGGTGGATGCCTCCTCCCTGTTGCTCCTAGGATTCTTCTCCTCATTGGTTGGGGTCTGAAGGATAAGAGGAATGTTCATTGGTTCCTCTAGTTATGGAACCTGCAGGAAAGAGTTATGGTCCAATTGCTTTTCTAAATCAATTAGTGTGTTCTCAACATCCACAACTGTGTTGTCCATATCGATCAATGTATTCTACACCCACTCAAATTGGTTAGAAAATTGTTCAATGTTAGGCCTTGGGTGGTGGATGTATGGTCCCAACTTGATCCTGAGTCTAAGTTTAGTTATAACCCCATGAGGGTCATACTACCATATGAAGCTGTTTATGAATTTCATCTGTTGTAGTAACCCGTTGGCCTTTGGTCCAGCCTCTCGATAATTGAAAATGAATGGGCCCAATTGGTTTTTCACCTTGAATTGGGTTTTCTTCATAGCAGATAGGAAGTGGACCTCATCATAATTGATGATTTTTCTAAAATATTCATGGGAAAATATCCTCATAAGGAGGTATTTTGGTAATTTATAAGGGGCTAACTGGCAGCCATAAACTATGATCTCAATGTGGTTCTGGTATAGATACCAGTCTCCCACCTTGCTATTCTTTGCCAATTGTAGGACTCTCTTGATGTCTTGGCTGACTCTAGGCTGAGTATTAGAAGTCAACATGCTCATGAAAGGGTATACAAAGGAATCTATGAAGTCTTTGTAGTGAATGCTATGGAAAAATTCTAGACCAAGGGTGTCTAGTAGACCACTGATCTCTCCTTTCCCCCGGTGTCCAACTTCTGAATGCTCATAGGGAACTTATCTGTCTAGTAATACAAAAACATATAAACAACACCAAAGAGTATTTGAAAACTCTTTCGATGGCCAATCTGGTGAATTGGTCATGCATTCTGTCTGCAATGAATTGAGCATAATCATACATGATAGTAGGAGGGTTTCCTAGAGTGAAAATGCATAGGAAGGCCAAGATGACCTCATCCACATGATCATCTGATGTGTATCCTAGGATGCATGAGAGCATGGTGACTATGTGTCTGCCACTTTATGAGAAAATGATGGCAGCATAGGGTGGGGTATCTATAGGAGTATGGTGGTCATCAGTGATGAAATTTTTGAAGATTTTCTTGGTTTTCACCTGGTCTAATGTGATGTATAAGTCCAATAGGTTTCCAATGGATAGAGGGGTCTGATTAGGGATAGACTGGATTTATAGCATTTGGTTGATTGACTCAGGTGTAATGGTGAGTAACAACTCATGGTTTGGGGCAACGATAGCCCTTTGGCTTGGGAGATAACAAGCATGGAAAAAATGTACAATATCTGGGAATGGATGAACTTCTGGGAATATGTATTTTGGTAAATTGGATTCCCAAAGGTGTATGTCATCTACATGGTTTAGAAACCTATCCTTACTCCAACAATAGAGCTTGAGAAGGTGTGCTGGAGTTGTCGTGTCTCTTATTTGGAAATCCCTGTTTACTAAGGCCAAATGGTCAATGTCTAGGTGAGGAATTGACATAGGTTTGACATCCAAAGAGGTTTGGGCAACCATCTTTAGGATAAATGTGGGAATTAGGCTTATACAGGTTGTGGAAGTGAAGATTTGACAACTTTGGTGGAGTGAAAGGGTAGTTTGTAGGTCGGAAAAGAGGGGTTTGTGTATTCAGGGGGGAAATACTCTCAATTTAAGGGAAATATTAATTAAATTAAATTAATTAATGTTTGAATTGACTGTATGCTTTGAAATTGAGATGGTTGTTATGGTTTTTTGTAAGAATACCTGGAAATGGTGGTATAGGTTGAAACTAGTTTCAATGGTAGCTTCAGAGGGTACTGTGGCTTCAGTTGTGCACTAGATGGCTAAATTGGGCATCCGGAGTGTGTTCGGGAGGTAGTTGGTGGTGAAATTTGGTTTCAGAGGCTCAGGGTGGTGTAGGAAGACTTAGGAAAGATTTCATAGAGAAAATGAGCGAAAAGGGTGAAAATGAGCATCTTTTGCCTTTTAACTGGCAACGGTTAGAGTTTTGCAAGAAATTCATAATGAACAGTGGGTGGTTTCAGCTTTTGGTGGGGAGGAAGTTTTGAGGGCCATCGCACCGCTTTTGGCATCTGGGCGGTATTTCCTCGAGAGCACGTGAGTTCGCCTGCTATTGCCACGTAGCTAAAGAGGGCCTGAGCAAAACCGCAAACCTCGCATGCTCTCGGGTGGGTAAAGTTCGTCAAGGGAATTAGCGCAATATAGATGCACACCATTAGATATGGGGGTGGAAGATCGAATGGTTGTTGCACGGTGGACCTGCATGGAGGGAATAGGGGCAGATATTTGTGGGGCCTAGGGGATTAATTACAACTAAATGTAGTTAATTAATGCACAAATGGGGATTAAGATATAATGAACGGGTTTATAGAGTGGGACTAGGGTTAAATGCGGCGGGGTTTGTTAACCGCACTAGGGTGGTGGGTTAAAAGGTTTTTACGTTGGGGGAATATGGTATGGTAGAGTTAATTAAATAATGGAAGGGGGAAACAAAACTTAGAATAAAGGGGTTTTATTGCTTTTCTAGGTGAAATATGGAGATTAATAAGGGGGAAGGTGATTTTTTCCATGGGGAAAGGGTTTCACGCTAGGGAAAAGGGGTTTTGGGTATGGGAATGACCTTTGATGGGTAATTTGCTCGGGAAATGTGTGAAAACAAAGGCTAAGGGTCAAAATGAATGGAAAAGGGTATTTTAATAGGAAATGATGGGATAGTGGGGAAATTAGTAAGCATGTAATGGGGGGTGAAATGAAATGAGGGGAAGTTAATTAAATCAGCTTGTGAACATCCTTTCACTTTCATAGCTGCTCCTACACACTGAAACATATGATTAAGCATGATAAGTGTGCTTATGATTTAACAACCTTGTACTTCAGCAACCTTTCTTCTACCTACCCTTTACTTATCCTAACATTTCTTCTTCACTTTATTGGGTGCATTTAAGCTAGCATACCCTTTCTTTCCTTTTTCTTTTGTCATCCAAACTATCTAATCTAACCTTATATCTCCGAATGGCTCAAATTAATTTGTTGAGCACATTTTATTTCTCTACCTAACTACTGATCTACCAAGATTAAACAGTTTGGCTAGATCTTGTATTCTCTAACTATAAACGTGAAATTTAAAGCATGAACTAGTTAATATTAAACTATTTGAGTATCATGGGTTGTGGCATTTATGACAAGATGAACACAACCATGATTTTGCACAGTAAAGTAAAAAGTAGTGGCACTTGGACTTGCACACTTTTATGATTTATTTTTGTTTGGGGTTATATTTTTTCATTTTTTGATCTTTTCTTATTCTTTTTGTCATTTGATATTTATTTTAGGAGATACCCTCTTTACATTTTTTATTTTTTAATATGGAAAACATTTTGCAGATATTACAAGACCAACCACAACCAATTCAAAATTATGAATTCTATTATTATAGGACCCTAACACCATGCAACTCCCTGTATGATGATGTGATTAACACATAACTATTAATGCATAAATGAACATAAAAATATACCAGTTACCTCATATTGTTGTGCCAAGCACATTTCTTGCAACTGAACACATCCATGCCATCTCTCAAGGGACTCCAACCCTTTGAAAGACCCATCTCTAACTAAAGACTAGATAATATACTTGTCAAGTACATGTTCATGAATATAGCATGTATGCACATAATGTTAGACAAGATTAAGGTTAAGAAGAATTCTTATATGCAAATATCTCATTCATTTGGAATTATGCTTTACAAACATAGCCAAAGGAATTCTTACCCAATTCCTTTGTTTTACCTTTACCCTATTGCAATTGAGTCTTACAATGTACTATCAAGTCACCCAACTGTTAGTTATATAAACACATCAATTATTACCTCATCACGCTAATACCAAGCATGTTCCCTGAAACTGCTCACACATGTCAACCACATGTTCCAAATATCAAGATAACAATATTTATCATTTTGAAATCAAACTTTACCAAGACTAACAATCATGTCATAATCCATAGTCAACTCATGGTCATTAGACATAATTCTATAACTATCATCTACTACACTCTAGTACATATCAACTGTCTCAACACATATGTTAGTACAATAATCTTAAAACAAGATCATTTGAACACATACTCATATTATGCAATAAATAAAAAATTCAACAAACTTTCAAACATTCCATATTAACGAAATTAACTAGATGACCTAATCAAACAAACATAAGCAAACTCGTAGCTTAATGTTTCTCAGGGAAGGCTATCTTGTCTGCGCAATGAATCTACGTTAGCACGATAAAACTTAACAACATATCAAGTAAAACATAAATCATGATATCCATAACAGTAAATAACTAACATGTTCATGCCATAAGCTCATAAACATTTGTCGTTCATGCATAACAATCACATATGCATGATTAGTCTAGATTAGTACAATACCATATCACAAATATGTCAGCTCATACCTGAATATCGCAACCATAACCATCTTCATAGGTCAAACCACGTTAACACAATACATATAACATCAAGATCTTCAATGCAATGAACATAACCATCACGCATATGACCAATCTAAATTACGACATCAAGATCTCAATGAAATAACCCTAATCATCAAGTTAATAAAATATAACAACACTAAGCTATATATAATTCTCATCAACAACATATAACCTCATCATCAAGTTATCTAACATAAAACAATAATAACAATGCATACAACCAAGGATACCATCATTCTTGACTCTCTAACACATGTGCATATGACTATACTAATCAATTAACATCTATCATGTATGTAACCATAAAATCAAAAGATATATACATAAACCTAATGCATATAACAATCCTTAACCTACACACCTGCATGTCCAACATACTAACATGTATGACGACATGTTCTTGCCTCAAGGTCCCATGCTGCAACTTCACTTTTATGATCAACATCTCCTATTCTATTTTAGCCAACACATTAGCATCATAGCATACCAATATCACCCTGATGACCTAAATTGCATACACTGACTTCACAAGGCATGTTTGACATACTATTCATGCATAACTATAACCAAGACCATGCATTCATAACAACTGCGTATAGACATATAACACATGAGTACAAAACCTTATACACATCATTCTAGATAGGGTCTAGTCATGAGTGCATGACCATATCAACTACACAAACCATGGCCTCATGCATGAAAACAACCATTACTCCATTGTACACATTTCCACATGCAACCATCGACATGCATAAGCATTACCTAATCAACTACACATATGCATGAACACATGTAGTGGAGCATAAGCGATCAATTCTTGTAACCAACCTACAAGACTGATACCTATAATCAAACATAAAATAATGCAACCTAACACACAAGGATGTAATCAAGTAGCATACAACAACATGTAAGTGACATATAAAAATATGTAACCGGTCATATAAGCATGACGATGCATTCCACAAAATCAACATTAAGCTACTCATGACAACCTTACTACAACCATGATTAACATTATGCAATGCAAGAAGCACATGGAATGCACATGTAAGAGACACACATGCATGCATGTTATAGGGATTTTTGGGCACTTCAACCCCAATCATAAATGTCCATAAACTGAGGGCTCCTAAGTCCCCAAAAGTGTTGCTTCACTGCCTAGCTGATTACATCATCTCCCAGAAGTTCTCCACTGAAAACTGCTCATAAATGGTCAAAACTGGACCATACTGAAAGCCCAGTGCAGAGGTTGCGATGCATATCACCTTCCCAGCGTATAAGGTGCGATGCATATTGAATTTCTCCTCTGTAGGGTGCGATGGTCGGGAATGGACAAATGGCAGGGACAAAATGTGAGGTGGAAGATCATGGAATCTTCTAGAAGCTTCCCCTCTAACACTTGCCTCTCTATTTTCGACCAGGGATGAGTAAGAGATCATCATTCTCCAAGTGGAAGTAGGAAATATCAGAGAGAAGACACTAATCAAGACCCCAAAAGATGACTCACCTCCCTATAATCATCTATATATGGATCCCTCATGACAGAGATCCAGAGGCTGGAATTTTGTATCTGATAGAGAAGTGCTGTTGGTTTTCTGGTGTATATTCATAATGTTGGGTGATATAAGCTTTTCTTGAGGTTAAGAAGGGCTTTCTAGCTTGAGGATGATGCTGGGTTAGAACATATGGTTGTAATCCTCTTGATACTTTTCATCTTAATAAAGCTATTCTAGTTTTCCTCCATATTCTTGTGTACTTGTTTATATATGCATTTGTATGGTTAACACACATCTGGTCCTGTGTTATTTATGAATATAGATCTTTGTTTCTTCGATAGTAGTATGTTGATGTGATTCCATAGGTGCTCTTTGAAGCTGGGCAGACGAAGAAGAAGCGGCGAAGCTCTATCAAGAAGGAGAGGAAATCAAGCGCAAGACTAAGGTTGGTCTTCTTGGTTCTCCTCTTGTGTATTTTCATAAAGGAAAACGAAAGTAGAATTTACTTGCTTGTTTCCAAGATAGCCACCCATCTTAGAGGGAATAGCAGTATCCGAGTGGAAATTATTCCCGGTAACAAAATGGCGACTCCGCTGTGGAGCGACTAGATTGTTTGTTAGCCTATCTATCTTTGTTTCTTTTATAAACTTATAGACGGAGCCTGAAGTTAACCCAGCTAGCCTTCGAACTGCATTTTTTATACAAATGCAAAGTAGATCAATGCTACTTCAATCTATCTCTGGGTTTTATTTATGAATTAAACAATCGATCTACAAACAATCTAATTTCCCTAAGTGGTGTCTCTAGTAACCTCTTTAGATCACCCCTGTGTTTTACATACACTAAACATTACTTACTCGGCCTAAATCCCTGAATTGAATTGCAAACTGTGAGTGAAAACTTTTTTAAAGTCTCGCACTGGTACCATCGCACCCTACCTTCAAGGCAGTCTGTATGCATCACCCTTCCTGAGTACAGTAGGTGTGCTGCATACTAGTTTCACTGTGTAACAGGTGCGATGGTCGGGGAAGGTTAACTTTACCTTTAGACTGTGGTTTTTTCTCACTGTTTTCAGTCCTATTCAGGAGTTTTGTTGTCTGTAGTCAGTGTATTTCTGTGAAAACCCCCTTCTCTTGCGTTATTCCACATCCTTAGTGCAAAGAACTGTAAGTGTTTTTTATGTATTTTGCGTCATTTTCAGTTCTCTTTTGTAAAAAGTAGCATAGTCAAACTGTCGTTTCTGGATCTGAAAGTGTCGTAGATGTCATTTTCAGTTTTAGAAGACAATCCCATTGTTCTTGATAGTCGATTATACAGTTGCTATTGCATATGATTTGAATTAGTAGTTTTTAAAGTGTCGAAAAGCAATTTTCATTTCAAAATCGCAAAGTGTCTCTCTTACCTTCACTTCATTTTGAAAAATAAATTTGTTGAGTACTGTCGCTTTAAAAGTAATTCAGATTTGCACATAGATTTCTTATCATCATTCATACATTAAGAAGGCTGAAAACAAATACATGCATGTGCATTTTCATTTCGACTGCTTGGTTTGATTTAGGACAGTGCATTTAGTGTGTGCTCTGTGCTCTTTGTAGAAAGATTCTCAACTTTCTTTCCTTAGTAGGTAGGATTTTCATTGTCGAAAGAAGATAAGTTTATCATCTTAGACTGCATCTTTGGAATTATATACACATCACGTGGTGAACCTGAAAGGCAAATTGTTAAGCAATATCAACTTAAAATAAATTTAATGAATCTAACAATGCTTTGGAACTTAACGCACAACATCTAGAGGTCTAGGCTAGAGACGTATTCCGGCGTCATAAAACCTGGTAACTATTGTTTTCAGTGTTAGTTGGGTGATTCCTCCACTCTGAGATGGCAAGTGCCAGTACAGACTTGTGCTCCCACGTACCATTAAGTATATGTTGGGAGACCACAATAGGCTACATCCTTTATCCTTAGGAAGCCATGTCTGCCGCCCTATCGATCGCATTGCACTGAACACAGCATTTGGGAAGATTGACTGCCATACTGTAAAAAGTATTCTACAGTTTTGCAATTGGTTTGGTAATCCTCTCTACCTAGATCTCCAGAGAAGTCCATTTTTCTCCTTTTCAGACTCCTTAAAGGAAAAGGTCCTCTGAGCGCTTGTCACTTCAGGCTCAATAAAAATCAAAGGCGACTAGAATCATCTTTTGTTTTTTCTTGACTTTTTAAAATTGAAAAAACAAGTTGTGTCAAAGCATTTAAAATTCATTTAATTCGAAAAACATTTTTCCCTTTTTATTTTGAGTTGATCAAGTAATCCACAATCGTGGAAGAAATTCAATCAAAACCCCGTCGTTCGGAGACTTACGAGTCACCCGTCGTTGACTCCGGAAGCAAAACCATTCCAGACGAAGCAAACTCGTTTAACCAGATCAAAGTCCCCTAGGTTGGTTGGAGCAAGCACTCTAACATCCTCAGAGACTCTGGTTACTCTGAATATTTCTGGTATCCCTGCCTCTACAGAAGAAATTCCGCAACAACAAAAGGACATTACAATTGATCCTAGTGTGATGGTTAACACTTCTATTCCTGAACTGGCTTCGTTTATAGCCAATTCAGAAGGTGTTACTACCCAACGTTCTGTTGCTACAGAACTTACATCTTCTCCGGCACCGGAAATATTTTACGGACCTGACGGTTTGCCTCTTCCTCCCGGATTGATTGCCATAGAAGAGATTATGGAAGATCCTCCATCTGGCACTCCAACACATCTTGGAGCTGGGATCGCCCTATATCCTTCTTCATCAGAAGATATTCACCCGCCATCGAAAGTTCCTGAAGAATCACTGAGGAATCTTTTAGATAGGCTTAATATGTCTGAACAACCGTCAACATCAAGGACTGTGTCACCTGACACAACAACAACAGAAGCTCCTTCTGCTATTCTGACAATGTTCGCCGGCGTGCCATCTGTCCCAACCAGCTTTCATTCACTGGATGGAGTCCATCCAGGGGCTATCTCGACAGTATGGACTGTTCCCGTTTGTTCGTTTGGAATTATATCTGGAATCTCTTACGTTGAGTCTCAACAAATTGATCTGTCAAAAGGTCAATTTGGGAAAACTGGTCCCCAAAGGCAAATCATTCCTTTGAGTACTGGATTACCATCATATGGAGGGCCATATACCCTTTCATTGCCTTCCTCGGAAGGACAACCATGTGTGAGTTCACAACAAAATTTGGGTTATGCTGGAATCAGAACTAGCGGTTGGGTGCCAATCCTATCTCAACAACCAAGAGTTGTATGCTCAATACAACAAATTTTACCTATGACAAACATCCCCACTACACCAGCTATTGTGGCAGTATCGCAAGCACAAGCGTCACCAGTTGTGTGCCAACCTCAAGTTTTGCAGGTTGTAATGCAACAAACTCTTGTACCCACGACACAACCACAATCACCAACTAGTGGAATGGCATAGGTTCAAACAAGGAACACCAACCCCCATCTTGGTCAAACAGTCAGTACTAGAAAATAGACCATGACTTCACAACCATGGCTGGTGCAATACCAACAACCATAATTCCAGCAGACTTACCAAGGATATGAGCAACAAGTCTGTGCAAGAAATGGGCAGCCGTATTGTTATCTAGGAATAGTGTCCACTCGGATGCTGCTATTCCCACTAAGATGGGTGGCTATCTTAGAAACAAAAAAACAAAGTCTACTATTTTTCTATTTATGAAAATAGATGAGAGGAGAACCAAGCGGGCCAACCTGAGTCTTGCGCTTGATTTCCTCTCCTTCTTGATAGAGTTTCGCCGCTTCTCCTTTGTCTGCCCAACTTCAAAAGAACTTGTGGAATCACAACAACATACTACTATGCAAGAAACAAGGATCTAAATTCATGAATAATACAGGATCAGATGTGTATTAACCATATACATGTATATATAAACAAGTACACAAGAATATGGAAGGAAACAAGAATAGCTTTATTCAGATGAAAAGTAGCAAGAGGATTACAACCATGAGCTCTGACCCAACATCATCCTCTAGCTAGGAAGCCCTTCTTCACCTCAAGCAGAGCTAGATCACCCAACACTGTGAATGTACACAAGAAAACCAACAACACTTCTTTATAAGATACAAAATTCCAGCCTCCAGATCTCTATGATGAGGGATCCATATATAAATGATTACAGAGAGGTGAGTCATCTTCTAGGATCTCGATTAGTGTCTTCTCTCTGATAGTTCCTGATTCCACTTGAATAATGATGATCTCTTACTCATCCCTGGTCGAAAATGGAGTGGCAAGTGTCAGAGGGGAAGCTTTTGGAAGATTCCATGATCTTCCACGCATTTTTGTCCCTACCATTTGTCCATTCCTGACCGTCGCACCCTATAGAGGAGCAAATCAGTATGCATCGCACCCTATACATTGGGAAGGTGATATGCATCACACCCTGTGCATTGAGCTTTTAGTATGGTCCAGTTTTGACTATTTATGAGCAATTTTCAGTGGATAACTTCTGGGAGATGATGTAATCAGTTGACCTTGTTCCTTTAGGCAGTGAAGCAATACTTTTAGGGACTTAGGAGCACTCAGTTTATGGACATTTATGATTGGGGTTGAAGTGCCAAAAAATGTCTATAACAGTTGCCCCCCTAAAGCATGAGCTCGTTAATCTTTCTGATGTCGGGTGAAATACTTTACTATGAGGATCTAAAGTTTTTCCAAGCTGGGAGGTGACCTGTAATAAGATACAATACAATACATTATTTTGACAACATTTTTTTTTATGATCTAGCTGAGGTGGGCATTCCCATGCTCAACTTTATAAATTCATTTTCATGTACATAGGACAGACGATCGTCTGTGTGACAGACTGATGATATGGACACATCATCCTTTGATTTGGATGATCATCTGTTTGGCAATGATGTACACTGGATGTTTTTATATTCCTAAATATATCACAGCCTGGATGGATGAAACTAGATCCTGGGTCTTCAAAAGTTGTTCTATCTTCACTCGAAGTACAAGTTGATCTATGTGAAAAATGTTCTGAAGTCGAACATGGAAAGACATCACCTGATTACCAGCCAATGATGTAAGTTGTTAACAGGCGCGAGAGGAATCACCAATAATGACAATGACCCTCAAGGTACTACAGTGCAATTGATGGGGTGTGAAAAAGGACTTGGCGTCGAACACCACGCAAAATCTCTCGG
The DNA here is from genome assembly GCA_000404065.3 of Pinus taeda. Classification (NCBI taxonomy): domain Eukaryota; kingdom Viridiplantae; phylum Streptophyta; class Pinopsida; order Pinales; family Pinaceae; genus Pinus; species Pinus taeda. The sequence continues at coordinate 32,892 of APFE030422598.1, read as the reverse complement.
TCGAAGGCCATTGATGTAAACCTGTCACCGAAAGTGAGAAACTTGCCATTGAGGCATGAAAGCTTCAAAGTACTGAAAGGGTTGTTCCTAAGTCAACTTCTTGGATAATGAGCTTATGTTGACAAGAAGCGACCTGTTGCAGGAGGGCCTTAATGAATCCCACATCAATGACATAGAATGAAGCAAATGATTTTGGAGGTGAAAACAAACTGACGATACAGGGTTTAGGGTGGTGGTCATGAAGGAATGAAGCATGAATGTATTGCAGTGGGTGAGACACAGGTAAATTGTCTGAATGACTTCTCTTGAACATATCGGTGACACTGACGATGGATTGGTAGCGCTAACCCCAAATATGGATGGTGTGACGGACCAATGGTGATGACCAGTGAATGGAACAACCCAACTTGGCATGGATGCGGAAGGAAAGTGTCATGTTCAAGAGCGACTTGCTACTAATAAAATTTCTTCATGTTTTCTTCCCAATTTTCCCCAATCATTGCTGACTAGTACCTCTTTATTTTTTTCAAGCTTGAGGAGGATAACATATGCTTATTCTATAATCTGCCCTTCGGGCGAACCTATCGCTATATTTTAGCGAGCCTAGCGACAGTGAAACTCATTCTCGTCCATTTGGATGAGTTTGTCGCTATTCAGTTTTAACGAGTTTAACGACAAAGATAACCCAGTCTCTTTCAATTTTAGAGAGTCTGAAAGAAATGAAAAGAAGACTCCAAAGATTCTTTTTCATTGTATAATCCCTTAAGTCCAAAAAAGCGTAAAATAATACAAAAGGGATGAATTTTAGATAGTTTTAACGAGCCGAAGAAGACAAGCACTCAATCTTTTTGTGTAATAATCCCTCAGGTCCAAAAAGACTAAAATCTAGAGGAGGGATAGCACTTCTGATGCCTTTTAACGAGCCGGAGAGGCCACTCGCTCAACAATCTTTTCATATTTTACGAGTCAGGTGAAAAGAACTTAAAGAAGACTCGTTTTCAAGGAGCGAGTGATGGTTTCGGGTAGCAGCTGATTCCAGGTAAGATTTTGAATTTTCCAATCACGGTAGTGTCACAAGGATGGCTAATAGAATCACTCTTCGCAGATGTTGCTCGAAGGGGTAAACAATCATATGGGGGTGAATGATCGGCTAAAAACAGAGTGGAGGTGATGGAAAGAACACGACCAAGGCTCAAAAGCTAGCGATAAGGAATTCACAAGGGTTATTACCAGTTCAATTTTTAATGACCTTAAACGCTGGGGGAAACACTTGCTCATGACTTATGTTTATTTTTTAATGAGCTTGAACTAAGCGCTAAAACTTCTCGTGGAGATTTTATTTTTTAACGAGCTTGAACTCTGCGACAACATTGCTCGCCAATCGTATGAAAAGAAATGCCTCATTCGAGATGCTATTTTGAAGTGGCTTACATCTCTCAAGCTTTGCCACGGATCCTTTCTTTATGCAAGTTAGAAAACGACTAGCCTTACGCATTTAAAGGGTTCGAAGTCCTAAAAATTTAAAAAATAAATAGCCACTCTTCACTTGCATGCCCCCAAGCATAGCGAAAAAATTTCCAGGTTACCAAGAAATTTCTATAAGCGTAGAAAATAAAATTCTTCCTCAGCGATGTTTATCGAAAAAGACAAAGGTGAATGGCGCAAACGCACCTCCACTCACATAACTTTGACGAAGGTATCTTATTCCAGCCTGTTCCCATTTTCCTATAAGGGCAGGTTCACCAGACTAGTCATATATCCCTCGCGTAAATCCACTCTATACCTAAGGTTTTCCTGCCGAAACAGACCAGGGTGCATGCCCCCTGGGTTTCAGTCACACCTTCCTGAATCACTCGCGCTCATCAGGTGGATGGACTAGAGACCGATGAGACATTTCTTGTGTGAAAATACCATTTAGGGATGGAATTTGACTATTTGCGATGTGTGATCCAGGGAATGACATTTGGTCCATGAGCTTGACCATTCTGCCTTCATGCTGAAAACACATTACTCTAAAGAGTGAGGAGACGATGGCTCCCATGCAATAAATATAGTCACGTCCAAGGAGTAGGTTATAATCTAAAGGTCCTTGAACTACCATAACATTCATTTGAACAGTCTTCCTTCTCAAAGTAATGGGCACATTTGGAAGGATCCCTAAAGGTCGACTAGTTCCCTTGTCAAAGACTGTCAGATTTCTCATTTCAAGCAAAAGCGATGGTGAACCAAGCGCTTTCCAAGAAGTTGAGTAAAGGATACTCACAGAAGCCCCTTCACCAATGATGGTACCAACCATGACCATTCTGTAAGCTTGTACAATAATTCTGAATGGAACATTGGCTGGTAAACGGGGTCTGCCTAGTAGATTCCAGTCGAAGGAAACAACTAGGTTGCTTGGCGGTGGGACCGAATAGACGGCTGGATATGACTCTGATGAACTTTCTTCTTGCGATAAAGGAACGGGAGGAATGCCCCCAACCTCATCGGAGTCTGTGTTGATGAAAAGAATTTGAATGGTGTCATTCCCTTTCTCTTCAGTGACGGTATCATTCGAAGATGAACACTCTGAAGGCAAGACTGGGTCAACTGCTGTATCGACCTTTTGACTTTCGTCTGGTATGGATTCAGAGGGTTAATTTTCAATGGTAGACGCTTTGGCTGACCACAATGATGGGCCAGCTGGATTTTCAACCAGTGGAGGACTTGGCAAGAGTTTCTTATATGCAGGAGGAAGTCGTAGCAGTGAAACCGGACAATCATCCAAAACTCTTTTGGCCTTGTCAAGGAAGGGACAACGGTGGACGGCGTGATTGCCTTTGCACAACTTACAAGGAAGTTTAGGATTCCTTCTTTTTCCATGTGCTTCACTTTCACTAGTGGATGGTAAGCATTCAACATGATCGCCAGAGGTTGATGCTACCGGATTGTGAAAACAAGGAGACCAGTCCCTTAAGATCCAGGGGATGTAGGGACAATATCGGTGAGAGTGGTCTCCATTGCAAATGACACAAGGAGATTTAGGTTTTGACTATAAGGCGTGTGAATTTTTGCTAGACGATACTTGGTTCCACCTTTCGATTTTGATTCCTTTTTCTTCTTTTCCTTTTTCTCTTTCTGCTTATTTTTCTTCTCAGTTACTTGACTTTTAGCTTTATCGGCTTTATCAAGCCAAGAGGAAGAAGGAGAGGGAGAATTGGATGAAGTAGAAGGTTGGGAGGCAACTCTAGTGTCATCTAGTTGCTGATTAGACTGTTCAGGAATTACGGGATTCTGAATGACAGAGGTAGAGAAGATCCAGACGGGCAAACCAGTTGTCAATCTTGGAAGTGACAAAGTGGCCATATGGGGTGGACCAACATCTCCCCAAGAGGAGAAGGGACTAGGATTTCTTCCAAGGGGAAATCCTTGGTTGGTAGACTCCATTTTCTCAACTTGAAGATCAACAGGGGGAATTTGTGATGTTATTCCGATTAAAATAAATTTTTAGATGCTTGGACACAACTTGTTTTTTCAATTTTAAAGAGTCGAGAAAAAACAAAATATGAATCTAGTCGCCTTTGATTTTTATTGAGCCTGAAGTGAAAAGTGCTCAGAGGACCTTTTCCTTTAAGGAGTCTGAAAAGGAGCAAAATGGAATTCTCTGAAGATCTAGGCAAAGAGGATTACCAAACCAATCGCAAAACTGCATAATACTTTTTACGGTACAGTAGTCAATCTTCCCAAATGCTGTGTTCGGTGCATTGAGATCGATAGGGCGGCATACATGGCTTCCTAAGGATAAAGGTTGCAGCCTATTGTGGTCTCCCAATATATACTCGATGGTACGTGGGAGGACAAGTCCGTACTGGCACTTACCGTCTCAGAGTGGAGGAATCACCCAACCAACACTGAAAGCAACAGTTACCACACGTTACGACGCTGGAATATGTCTCTAGCCTAGACCTCTAGATGTTGTGCGTTAAGTTCCAAAGCGTTGTTAGATTCATTGAATTTATTTTAAGATGATCTTGCTTAACAGTTTGCCTTTCAGGTTCACCACGTGATGTATATATAATTCCTAAAATGTAGTCTAAGATGATAAACAGATGCTTTATCTTCTTCCAGTAATGAAAATCCTAGCTACTAAAGGGAAGAAAGTCAAGCATCTTTTCTTCACAGAGCACAGAGCACACGCTAAATGCACAGTCCTAAATCAAGCCAAGCAATCAAAATGCAAATGCACATGCATGTATTGGTTTTCAGATCTCTTAATGTGTGAATGACGTTAAGAAAGCTATGTGCAAAATTGAATTACTTTTAAAGAGACACACTTTGCGATTTTGAAATGGAAATTGCTCTTCGACACTTTAAAACTAATAATTCAAATCCTATGCAATAGTAACTGTATAATCGACTATCTAGAACAATGAAATTGCTTTCTAGAACTGAAAATGATAGCTACGACACTTTCAAATCTAGAGACGACAGTTCGACTATGCTACTTTTTGCGAAAGAGAACTAAAACGACGCACAATACATAAAAAAGTTTATAGTTCTTTGCACTAAGGAGGCAGAATAATGCAAGAGAAGGGGGTTTTCACAGAAGCACATTGATTACAAACAACAAACTCTTGAATAAGACTGAAAATAGTGAGAAAAATTCATAGTTGGAGGGTGAAGTTAACCCTCCCTGACCATCGCACCTGTTACACAGTGAACTCAGTATGCAGTGCACCTACTCCACTTGGGAAGTGCGATGCATACAGGCTGCCTTGAAGGCAGGGTGCGATGGTAGCAGTGAGAGACTTTGAACGGGATTTCACTCAAAGTTTTCAATCTAGTTCAGGTGTTTAGGTTGAATGAGTAAAGATCAGTGCATGTAAAACACAGGGGTGATCTAAGAGGTTACTAGAGCCACCACTCAGGGCAATTAGATTTCTTGCAGATCTACTCTTTAATTCATAAACAAAACACGAAGATAGATTGAAGCAGCATTGATCTAATTTGCATTTGTATGAAAAATGCAGTTCGAAGGCTAGCTGGCTTGGTTTCAAGCTCCCTTTGTATGTTTATAAAATAAATAAGGATAGATAAGCTAAGATGTAATCTAGTCGATCCCTAGTGGAGTCGCCATTTTGTTATCCGGGAATAGTTTCCACTCAGAAGCTGCTATTCCCACTAAGATGGGTGGCTATCTTAGAAACAAACAATCAAAGTCTACTATTTTTCCTTTTATGAAAATAGACGAGAGGAGAACCAAAAGGGCCAACCTAAGTCTTGCGCTTGATTTCCTCTCCTTCTTGATAGAGTTTCTCTGCTTCTCCTTTGTCTGCCCAACTTCAAAAGAACCTGTGGAATCACAACAACATACTACTATGCAAGAAACAAGGATCTAAATTCATGAATAATATAGGATCAGATGTGTATTAACCATAGACATGTATATATAAACAAGTACGCAAGAATATGGAAGGAAACAAGAATAGCTTTATTTAGATGAAAAGTAGCAAGAGGATTACAACCATGAGCTCTGACCTAGCATCATCCCTACCTAGGAAGCCCTTCTTCACTTCAAGCAAAGCTAGATCACCCAACACTGTGAATGTACACAAGAAAACCAACAACACTTCTCTATAAGATACAAAATTCCAGCCTCTGGATCTCTATGATGAGGGATCCATATATAGATGATTACAGAGAGGTGAGAGTCATTCTTTGGGATCTTTCATTAGTGTCTTCTCTCTGATAGTTCTTGCTTCCACTTGGAGAATGATGATATCTTACTCATCCCTGGTCGAAAATGGAGTGGCAAGTGTCAGAGGGGAAGCTTCTGGAAGATTCCATGATCTTCCACGTCGCATTTTTGTCCCTGCCATTTGTCCATTGCTGACCATTGCACCCTACAGAGGAGCAAATTAGTATGCATCGCACCCTGTACATTGGGAAGGTGATATGCATCACACCCTCTGCATTGAGCTTTTAGTATGGTCCAGGTTTGACCATTTATGTGCAGTTTTCAGTGGAGAACTTCTGGGAGATGATGTAATCAGTTGACCTTGTTCCTTTAGGCAGTGAAGCAACACTTTTAGGGACTTAGGAGGCCTCATTTTATGGAAATTATTGGGGTTGGAGTGACCAAAAATGTCTATAACATGTATCAACCATATCATAATGGTTATGCCCATCAACCTTACCAAAGTTACGAACATCAAATGCATTATGCTGGTATGCAAAGACTGACTGCTCAAACAATTCCATCTTATCCTGGGTATGCTCAACCAAGCCTGAATCAACAATTGCCTTTCGTGGCAACTTTAGAGTTACCGGATCTGAGTCGACTAACGAACGATCCAATTGCCTACGCCCCTTGGTGGTCGACGATTCCGCATAAACTTCCATCAGATATTCCTAAATTTAATGGAAATCCGGGTGAAGACCCGTTGAATCATGTGATGATCTTTCATCTATGGTGTTCATCAAACACTCTCAATGATGATTCGATCAAGATTCGCCTCTTTCAGCGCACGTTAACTGGTCCGGCAGCAAAGTGGTATATCGAACTGCCGAGAGCTTCGTTTGATAACTTCAGTACCCTAGCCACAACCTTTTTAACCCATTTTTAGTTACCTATAAGGTACGAAACAGGGACTAAGATACTTACCAATTTCATAAAAATGACAACCACTCACATATCTGATCATATTCATGAGTGGCGACGTTGTCGTAGAATGGTAAAAACATATGTTCCTGATCAGATATTGGCTAAATGGTTTATTAGGTCACTGTTACATGCTATTACAAACGATGTGGCAAAGGGAGGAGTCGTTAGTGAAGAGCAAGTTATTGCTCGTGCACAATATCTAGACTTGATCTATACTCAGTCTGGCACCCTCTACGATAAAATCCCCGATGCTCCTAGACCAAAATTTTCCGTTCCTCTGCCTCCTAAATAAAACAAAGACTCTCATGCCGACGATGGTGTGATAGGTATGATAAGCACTAAAATCGCAAAGGCTACATTGAAAAAAGCCCGCACGGTTTCGAGTCAAAATGCAAATGAGGAACTTCTAGCCTCGGAAGTAAATGCTGTGTCGACAGACAAAGGCAAAGAACCCAAGCAACTGGGAGGCAAGAAGAAAAAACAAGGGAAGAAGAAGAACCAGGAGGACTCACCTCCTATAAAATCTTCTACAAACCCTTCTAGGAATAAGAAACCAAAAACTCCATGTCATATATGTGACGAGGACCACTAGACCAATGAGTGTCCTTATAAAGATGAACTTAGAAAATTCTTCAAAAGTTCAAAAACCTCGGCTGTATTGACTGATCCGTTTCCAAACCCAGGAACAAATCTGGTTGCTAGCGAAAATGCTTCCCCGTCCCAAGTACTAATGTTGTCAGTTTCAAAGCAACTGAATGATGCTCTCATATCGACAAGGAGTAAAGATTACGGGAATCCACAGATGTTGAACAACAAGGATAATGTTCAACGTAGTAGTTCAACAACAACTTCGACCGAAGTTGTGCCACCCATCATTCCTGAATTAGCAATAAAACCGCCAAAGGGGGTAGTACACAAATCAACATTTAATCCTTGTGCCTGAGCAACACAACACTATAATATAGTGGAGGATTTAGCCCAATCGCCTTTAGCGATGTCGACTCTTGAGGTACTACAAAATTGCCCCTCCCAAAAGCAGGCTTTATTATCAGCAATAGGTGGGATTGACCCAACGGATTCCAATCTTGTATCTTTTAATCACAAAGGGTATGACCCTTAGTTACCAGCTCAACTAGCTTTCCTCATCCAAGTGAAAGCCCTTAACAAAATTGTTCATAGAACAATTATTGATGAGGGGGCATCCACATGTATCATGTTGATGAGTTGCTGGAAAACTCTAGGGTCTCTGTCCTTGTCACGATCATCGACGACATTGAAAGGATTTGATGGACGAACATACACCTCGTATGGGATACTAAGTAACTTGCAAGTCAAACTGGGGGAAAAACATTGAAATTGATGTTGAAGTCATCGACGGAAACCTCGATTACAACATCCTACTGGGAAGACCCTGGATATACGCCATGGTAGCCATTGTGTCGACCTACTTTAGGAAAATTGCATTTCCTTCCCTAGGAGGAATTACAATCATTGACCAACAAACTTTTCTCCCCAGTAGTTCGCAAGTTACGGGAAGCATTCTGATGATCCATGGAAGCCCTAACATGCTTCACAATATCGGAGTAGGCCTACTAAAAGACCCCACATTAATGAGAACCTTTACCCTACTGCCTCCAACAAATTTTGCGGAAGTGTCTAATATAGGAACCTGTAATATGATATCTTCCATTCAAAAGATGTCAGAAAACGATGTTAAAATGGATCATCAACAAGTTTTGCCTCTAACCCCATTGGAAATATTATAGCAATCAATGTTTTCAGCATGGGAGACAAACCAGTATCAACGCTCATCAAGCGTTTGATAGATAGGTCTAAAGAATATGGCACCCCTTCAGATCCTTGGTTGCAAGTACACTCTACAGACGAAGGAATCATTCAATCGATGATAATTGATGGGGCACCATGGGAAGATTACCACCATTGTTCCCATCTTCTAAACTGGAAAGAAGATAATTCCGGCAACCTACACCATCCTTCAGTATTGGACTTCCTAATGAATAATATAAATACGATGGATTACGAGAGAAACCTATCCAATATCAAAGAGATTACTGGCATAAATATATCAACTAAAATAGATGTTGTAGAGAATATTCATGTTGGCAAATCTTGTTCTTCTTCAGAACTAGAAATATATAGCACTCTCTTTCGTGAGTTTAGAGATGTCTTTGCTTGGTCATATGATGAAATTCCAGGTATTGACTCGAGCATAGTTGAACATGAAATTACGATGTATCCAGATGTCAAACCGGTACGACAACAACTAAGGTAGGTGCACCCCAAGAAATCCGTTGCCATCAAGGCAGAAGTTGAAAAAATCCTCCTTGCTAGTTTCATTTACCCCGTTCCTCTAACCAATTGGGTATCGAATATTGTTCCTGTGATGAGAAAATAAGGAACGATTAGAGTGTGTGTCGATTACAGGGATGTAAATCAAGCTTGTCCAAAAGACAACTACCCTACATCCTTATCGACCAGATAATTGATGAATGTGCCGGATGCGAAATATTTCATTTATGGATGGATTTTCCGGGTATAATCAAATAAATATCTGCCCATAGGACTAGTCAAAGACTGCATTCATTTTTCCATGGGGGACATTCGCACATCGCAAGCTACCCTTTGGTTTGAAGAACGCAGGGGTAAATTTTCGGAGAGCAATGAACTATGCTTTCCATGACATCAAAAACATTGTTCAACCATATCTCGATGATCTCCCAGCTCATTCGCGAAAGCAGACTGATCATCCATGCCATTTGAGAGTGATATTTCTACATTGCCGACACTACAAGATACGACTCAATCTACAAAAATGTGTGTTTTGTGTCAGTTCTGGTTGTTTACTTGGCTTCGTAGTCTCAAAGGATGGGATTCGTCTTGACCCTTACAAGGTTTAGGCAATCATCAATTTTCCTCCACCTTCAAACTTGCTTCAGATTCAGAAACTCCAAGCGAAAGCAAATTTCCTCAGGAGGTTCATTCCAAATTACGCTGAACTAGCTAAAGGTTATACTTGTCTATTGAAAAAGGAAGTACCCTTCGTTTGGGACCAGGTCACGCAGGCCTCCTTTGATGCTTTAAAGAAATCTCTAATACAAGCGTCATTAATGTATGCTCCTAATTACCAAAAAGACTTTAAACTGTATCTGGCTGCAGCAGATACGACCATAGCAATGGTTTTAGTTCAAGAAGACAATGGAATTGAACATCCTATATATTATTTAAGCTGAAACTTAAATGATACGGAAATGAAATACTCTTACATTGAAAATCTCGCCCTCACAGCTGTTCAAGTGATATAGAGATTTCGACACTACGTCCTCTTCAGGAAAACTACCATTTTATCATATTGCAACCCCATGACTTATATATTGTCGCGACAGTTGCTGGGGGGCAAATATTCAAAATGGATAACAATTCTACAAGAGTTTGATTTGGAATTCAAAAAATCCAAATCAAAGAAAGCCCTGTTATTCGTGGAGTTACTATGCGATCTCCCATCGTCATCCAACAATGCAACATCCAAAGAAGCAATTGTGGATGAAAATTTGTTTCTGATATCTTCAAGCAATCTATGGTATGGAGATATAATCATTTATCTCTAGACACAAACATATAGGTCTAATACCTCACGCTCCGAACAACGATGTATTCGATACCAGGAAAAAGACTACATGATCGTCAGTGATACTCTTTACCGTCGTGGTATCAATACAGTTCTGCGGAGGTGCCTCACCAATGAGGAGGCTGAAAAATGATTGTCATTCAGGCGCATGTGGGGGGCATCAATCTAGTTATGCTACGACGCAAAATTTTTTTCGAGAAGGATACTTCTAGCCAACAATGTTCAAAGATTGCATAACCCCAGTTAGAATTTGTCATGCTTGCCAAATTTTCGATAGCAAATCCAGAAGACCACCCGCACCACTACAGCCAGTAATAGCTGTTGGGCCATTTGCCAAATGGGGAAAAGATTTCATGATATGTAACCCCACCTCGACTGGGGGGAATGGGTATATAATAGTCGCGGTAGACTATTTTAGCAAATGGGCCAAGGCGATGCCTACATTAAACAACAATGGCGAAACGGCTACCCTTTTCTTTTCTAATCACGTAGTCTCCAGGTTCGCCATTCCATAGGCCATAGTCACAGATCATGGATCAAATTTTCGCAATCACATGATGGTTGAGTTGGCTGCCAAATTAGGACTGTCCCACGACAGCTCTACTCCATACTATCCGCAAGCTAATGGACAAGTTGAGGCAATCAACAAAGTCCTAAAGTGCATGCTGTAAAGGATGATCGGAGTCCACAAATGGGATTGGCACCTAATCCTGTACTCGGCCTTGTGGGCATACCAGACATCGGTAATAAATTCAATTGAGTTCACACCTTCTCAACTTGTGTACCGTCTGGGAGCAATCTTACTGGTTCAATGTGAAATCTTGTCTCTCAAACTTGCAGTCGACCTTCTCCCTAGAATCTTAGAAGAAGAGGCTTGTTTCTTAGAACTAATCCAATTGCATGAAACCCGTCGTGATGCATCTTCGGCTAACAAAGCTCATAAGAAATGAGTCAAAGCACAGTTCGACAAGAATGTCAAACCTTGCGTCTTCTCAGAAGGTGACCTGGTCTTACTTTATGACCAAGAATCCGATAAGTTGGGAGCAGGGAAATTCAAATCATTATGGATGGGTCCCTATATTGTTAAATGAGTATTAGCAAAAGGAGCCTACGAGTTGATGGAATATGATGGGATTCCACTGGCACAACCTCGCAACGGGTTGTACCTCAAGCGTTACTATGCTTGATTTCACGTAGTAATCCTCATGCTTTTGTTACATTTTTGTTTTCGCCAAGAGAATTTAGTTTGGTTAAGTAATCCACTTTTTGCATTCGTTGCAGATGTCGAACCTATTGGAATCATTTGTTGGATCAAAGACTCAATGACCATCATTACGAGCAATGTTACCGCAGGATTCAAGCTCGTTAAAAAATAAACCCCCCGCGAGCAATGTTACCACAGGGTTCAAGCTCGTTAAAAAATAAACTCCCCATGGGCAGTTTTAGCGCATAGTTCAAGCTCGTTAAAAAATAAATATAAGTCATGAGAAAATGTTTCCCCCAGCGTTTAAGCTCATTAAAAATGGAACCGGTAAATAACTATTGTGAATGCCTTATCGCCATCTTTGGAGCCTTGGTCGTGTTCTCATCATCAACTCCACTCTGTTTTTAGCCGATCATTCACCCCCATATGATTGTTACCACTTTGAGGAACATCTACGAAGAGTGATTCTATTAGCCATCCTTGTGACACTGCCGTGATTGGAAAATTCCAAATCTTACCTGGAATCAGCTACTACCCGAAACCATCACTCGTTCCTTGAAAATGAGTCTTCTTTAAGCTCGTTTCAACTGACTCGTAAAATATGAAAAGATTGCCAAGAAATTGACCTCTCCGGCTCGTTATAGTCATCGGAAGTGCTATCCTTCCTCTACATTTTAATCTTTTTGGACCTGAGGGATTATTACACAAAAAGATCGAGCGCATGTCTTGTTCGGCTCGTTAAAACTATCGAAAATTCATCCCTTTTGTATTATTTTATGCTTTTTCAGACTTAAGGGATTATGTGACGAAAAAGAATCGTTGGAGTCTCCTTTCTGTTTCTTTCAGACTCTCTAAAATTGAAAGGGACCATGTTATCTTTGTCGTTAAACTCGTTAAAACCAAATAGCAACAAACTCGTCCGCATGGACGAGAACGAGTTTCACTGTCACTAGGCTCGCTAAAATATAGTGACAGGTTTGCCCGAAGGGCAAATTATAGAACAAGCATATGTTATCCTCTTCAAGCTTGACAAAAATAAAGAGGTACTAGTCAGCAATGACTGGGGAAAATTGGGAAGAAAACTTGAA
>APFE030422598.1:4815-18597 GCA_000404065.3 Pinus taeda | reverse complement strand
AAGGAGAGGAAATCAAGCGCAAGACTAAGGTTGGTCTTCTTGGTTCTCCTCTTGTCTATTTTCATAAAGGAAAATGAAAGTAGACTTTACTTGTTTGTTTCTAATATAGCCACCCATCTTAGTGGGAATAGTTGTATCTGAGTGGACATTATTCCCGGTAACAATGCATGACAAATGCACACCACCCATCCAGTTTGAGGGGTGAACCATGCTCTCATACCACTCTGTAAGACCCTCCTCCCACATCTACCCAAGTAACTAGACAACCGGGGTAAACTTGCAATGAAAGTATACTATGACTGGATTTGACCCCATATGTGAACTTAAGGAAGTGGAATTGACAGAAAAATCACATAAAGTCAGCCAACTTCAGCTTCAGGACCCACATAAAATAATTCAACACTTCAGGAATCTTGCCCTTGAGTCCTACTAATCTTTTGACGATCTTAGGCCTTAGTCATTCTCATGCTATCTACATCATAGTGTCCAAAAACCCAAATTTTCTCTCACAGGATTATGTGCCAGCATTCAAGGACCTAATTTTCTAATTCTGTGCTATCAATCCCTATATTTAAGCCACTTTTTCAGGCATAGAGCTGAGGTCACTTCCTAGACTATAGTGATAACTTAAGATCGGTAAAAGAACAAGAAAACAATGATGCCAAAGCAATAAGTTGAAAAATACCTTAACCAGACTCCTACTAGCCATGATAGGAATTTCGTCAAACATATCATCAACATGTAACCTGCAGGTGTAAACAACAAAAATAAGTGTAGGGTTCTCATACTTATCTAATAGTTTCTATGAACCATTGTTTGCTCATGTCATTTTATGCATTATCATCTATTACGCCATAGATACATTATCCATTCATTTACAAGTAGAAACATGCTGAGAGACATACATAGTTGTTGTCATAAAGCATACATATAACCAACATAATATGGATAGAAATATCATAAACATTTCAACGATAAAATCCACATATAAATCAATACATTTACACATGAAAATCAAGGGAATGAATTTCTCATTAACGAATGCAATAAACCAACTAGAGATGGGACTACCATGTTCCACCTGATCATAGATTGGCTGAGCCAAGTCTCTCTTCAGGCAATCACCCCCACAACGTATTCCAAGAATGAATGTGGGACTCATAGAACACACAAAAAAAACACCAACAATCATGGATGCCACTGGAGTTCTCCGCCTACACCGTCAAGAATTTGAGTGCCTCCTAGTCTCTCAGGTTTTACCGCAATCCAAAGTGTGATCTAGGGATCACTAGGCTCTACGCCGAGACATAATCCCTAGGCTTTTCCATACATCCCATCTCGTGACTACTGGTCCCAATTGTGAGAAATCCACCTCTTGGTTTCATCGTATATCCCGTCATTCATCAACAAGGATTCCTAGGCCCGCCAAGGCACACAATCCTAGATTTACCACAACCCAAAGTTTGGTTTAGGGGTTACTAAGCCAATGGCTTTACCGTGATCCATAGTCTAGTTCAGGGACCACTAGGCCATGTGTTTATTAGTTTGGAGATCCACCCCACTTAGCTTTGAATCCATCCGACCATCCCACATTAACTGAATATGAGAAACCCATCTCATCAAAGCTATCATGAAATGGAAAGGCTAGGTTGAAGAACAATGTGACACCTGGAGAAACCCATGCAATGATATAAAAGAGTCACATGCAATCTCATGCATGCTAGATCTAGCAAGGAAAATACACATGCAAGTTGATACCTCTAATGAAGCCTATTGTAGCTGCTTGATCCTTCCTTTCCTCACTTGATATTTGCTTCCTCTTGTCTTATTTTCCTTTCTTTCTCCAATGCCAAAGCTCTCCAAGAAACTCTAAGTGTGCAAGAGAGAAAGAGAGAGAGAGAGAGAGAGAGAGAGAGAGAGAGAGAGAGTAGAAGAGAGCTCCGAACTGAACTAATCAACCTTGCAAATTGATCCTCATAAGAATTTTTATCAATGAGGCCTCTATTTTCTTCATTTTCCATTATTTTCCTTCATTTTCCTCCTCACATGCAACATGTGACCTTTCACCTTCCTTTACTCCTAATTTCCATTATTTTCATAAATAAATGTGCCAAAAATTCCATTTTTCCTTTCCAAATCCTTAGCCATTGCCTTTTCCAATTTCCTTAGCCATAAATAACCAAATGAACATCCATACTAGGATGCCTTTCCCACCATTTAGCTTGGAATACGTGTCCCATCAACCGTAGTCTTATATATTTTTACATGGAATTTTCACTATGGCTATTATTGTTTACCACTTCACTGTCATTAGGGCCATTTTTTCATAACTATGATCATACAACAATGAAAATACCCTTTTATTCAATATACAAAGAGCTTCTTCAAGTCTGCCTTTGAGGCTACATCATTCAACCCTGTCTATGGCTTCTTTGTACTTGCAAAGAAAAGTAGAAAACCCTCAGCGAGGACCTTCTTCCTAGGTAGTTTCCATAGAGAGATGTGACGTAGTTTTGGAAATCCTACTAGATAACTTGTCCTCCAAAACATGCCCTACTTTCAAACTGAAATTACATGGAAGTTTTGTATGTTCTATGCTTTGAGAATCTTCTTTCTATCCTTCCATACCTTGGCCAAATTTACTTCAAATATCAGTCACTGAAGCTCAGATCCAAACCTATCCTAGAAGACCTATAGTCCTTCACAAGTCTACAATTAGGGCTCCTTTGAACACCTACATGCTACCCTTTAACAACGTCAAGATATCCAACGAAAACTTCCCTAAACTAGGACAAAACCATCCACTAACAAAACATCAATTTAAAAAAGGGTAAAAATACCTTGTTTCTACAACTACTACTACTCCTCTTGTCATCCGGTTCTATGTAAATTTGATCTCTGGTTAGGGAAAAACACTAGCCTAAAATTTGCTCCAAAACTTCCCTTAAGAACTTTGTTCTGCTCAAATCATTTTTGTTGTCCTTGACTTAGTCTGTATCCCATATTAAGCCTCTTCTTAGGATTTTCAACCCTTCCAGAAGGTAAGTTGTCCACTTGCAATCTACTCAAAGGTCCACGGCTCAAAATAGAGGAAGATAATACCTTAAGCATTGCACAAAATTGCCCATATTTATTCTCCAAATCTTTGTTCTGATCCTTTTCAAACCCAGTCTTAAAATTGGTCTCAAGAATACATAAAACAATGCTCTATCTTTCCTTAGCTAGAGTCCTTCAGATATGCGACCAATTTAGAGAAGTATCTTTCATGTTGTTTTACTTTAGACGGATCAAATGAAGGTTTCCTTAACAACCCATATTGACTTTCAAAATCAGTCTTTACATGGACTACATATCAACCTTAGAAATAATTTGTGTTACCTCTATCACTAAAGGTGACCCACATGCTCTGATTTAGAGAGAAAAATTCATATCTCATTGTAATTGAGTAGCATCGTATCATATGCATTGTCTTTGAAAAGTGCAACAAATATTACTATTGTAACTTTGTATTAGATATTAGGAGAATGTTTTCATCAACCTAAATGAACCACATAGATGAATATAGAGCGAATCATAAGAGTATAATGCAAGTAAGCAAACCATTGTAGTCTTAGTTACAGGTCATCGATAGAGAGATGATCTTTAAATGCCACAAAGTATGAATCACATATAATTTTGTTCTTATAAGTCGACGTTTTTCATCACAAAATTTGAACTATTGCATCATTGTTTTAGACTTGAATCATATCTTGGAATTTTCATTGGATCAGACCTTCACATCAAAAGAGGATTCACATAGTAGTCATTAAATCAATTCTTCCATTAGACTTAGATGTTTGGATAAATATTTCAGATTGTATTTTAGATCGACTTGACTTCATTTTAAAGAGAACTCAGATTACTTATTATGCCCAAAACTTAAGAGTAGAGACTTTTATGTTAGTCCACAGTCAAACTTGCATTAGATTGCAGATTGTTCTTGTAGTAGAATTTCTTATAATGTCAACAACATATGATCTTCATCTTCCTTGTACCAACCTTAGTTACGATACCATATTGGAAAATCAAGATATTGGTAGACTAATGTTGATTATCCTTACCTGATCATTACTTGTGATACTAGTTGGAATTTATTATTATTATTTTTTACTTCTTCGCCAAGCAATGATCAAAACATGAAGATCACAAAGCAAAAATAACATAAGATATAAGATCCATGCTAGTGAAAAACCCCACAAATGGGGAAAACCCAAACAATCCTATTCTTATAGAATCATATCAAATGAGACCTCTAAGACACAAAGACCAAGTCCAAGACCTTCTCAAGCCACAAGTTAGCCCTCCAAATAATCTCCTCTAAACAAGACAAGGTCTCCCAAAGTCAACCAAGGTTAACCTCTTCAAAGTTTGCTCCAACCAAAGCTTCGACCTTTACTTTAGGTTTGCAACCTCGGCCTACAACTCTCAGTTCTGAAATTAGCCTAAAAACCCTATATTTTCACATGTGTGGACATAAATAGGTCAATTTTTGGTCGCCTTCCCTCTCTTGGTCTTTTCTCCTTGTCTTCTTGTTATTCACTCTTGTTTTCCCTTCTTCTCTTATTGTAGATTAAATTTGTGCTTCTTCATAACCAAATGAGTTGAAGTCTTTATCTTTTTATACCCTTTGAAGGGTCGAATAGCCTCTTCTAGGATGAATTTCACTTGCAGGGATGACTTGGTCTTGAGAGTCCAAATTGACTTTATAAATTTCAAAAAAAATGTTTATTTCTTGATACAAATTTCCCAAAAGGGTCGTTTACATGTGACAATAATTTTTTTGATTCATGATAAACCCTAGGACGATGAAATGCATGCTTGACCTAGATGACCATTAAATGGAGCATGAAACCCATGCTTGAAAAAAAATATTTTCTTTCTTCTTTTGCTTGATACATAAGATATACATAATGACATAAGTACAAACACAATTATGAAGATTGAACCTAGTTAATTTTCCAACACATTTACTAACACCTACAGGTTTTGGTGTTACAACAATCATGATTCTAACATAATTATTCATTTTTAATATTAAATTAATATGTGGCAAATAAAAAATATTATTAATAATAAAACAATTGAGGTAGGTAATAGATAAATTATTTCAATGTAAGGTTCAACAATATTGTGTATATTTTAAAATATATTAAAAGAACATTTTCTTGTAAATAATATGGATAATGAACATATTATTTGATGACCATGTTAAATAAAATAATTCAATGTCAATTATATCATGTTTTAAAGATAAAATTATGTATATATTATAATTACACGTACAAAACTAGAGGGGGTAGAGTATGTATGGCTTCGTAAACTTTAGCAATCAAATTGTTGTGCATAAGTGGGTCCCTTGTCCCAAAAACAAAGGGGTTTCATACAGCAATTTGATGTATGGCTTGGTTGTGACCAAAATTGGATATCATATCATATAAAAAAACTGAAAAGAAAAATATAAAAAAATTTCTTATAGTTAAAACATTTAAAATATTCTTACTATTCTACATTCTAATTATTTGTCTAAAATCCTATAAAAATTTGTTAGATTTATAAGTTTAATTTGAATTGTCTACACAATCCTAGAGACCTTTCAAAATGCTAAATTCATTTTCACGTTAAAAAAGTCATATATATATATAAGAAATGTATATTAAACTAATATAAATCTATTAAGTCTCGATTGTAGTTAAATTTATCTTTAAATTTTATATTTTAAAAAAACTTACGCCTCAAAATATTTAATCCTTCTCAACACTTACTAAATCCATTCTCAAAATAATTCTCCCAACCTTGTTAAATTATAAAATTGGAAGTATAAAAATCGGTGGGCAAATTCCTGTTAAAGTGTACAAATAAATCTATATACCCTTTAATGATTATGGTCGACCAAAAACATGTTTATCACATGAGATGATAATCTAATAACCTTCCTCGCAATTTTTTAATCCATTCCATGTAATGATGAATAAAATATACCTCAAAAAATAATAATTAGAATCTTCTAGAATCTTCTGACTTCACGAGGTCAAGTGAGTTTCCATTATCACTACCTCCTTAACATAGTTAAATAACATGGAAAAATCAGTGGAAAAACCGAATTAAACATGTGATCATAGTTGATTTTTTACACACTTTAGACACACTAGAATATAATATATATAAGTTGTTTTGAGATAAATAACTGTTTGGTTTATTTTTTAATAACTAAAGTTTGTCTTCATTATCAATTAAATACTATTAATGAAAGATTTATGTAACACTAAAGTTTTTGTTTATAATGAGGGAGTCCCGTTTCTAATAAAACGCACGTTAAATACATTTGCCAAGTTAGACACATGGAGAGTATATTATATAACGAAGCATTAAAAAAACTTAAATTAATAAATTCATTCATTAGGGTGTATATTAATTATATTAGTGTGGCTTTTTATATAGGATACAAACAAACATTTTATATGCTGTTAAATGATTTACATGTGAAATACATATTTTACGTGATCGTCATTATAAAGGCGGAGTTTAATTATGAAGATTCTAGGTGAATCGCACGTTTCCCAAAATAAATTTTTAACTTAATTATGTGAAATGATATGGTATTTTTTAAACCTTAATAATGTGTTAAATCACATATTTATATAGCTAGTAAAAATATTGGTTTTAATTGTTAGTTACTTGTTATAATTGATTTTATTTTGTACAATACAGTTTGAGTGGGTTTAATGATTAAGAGGGTATGTTTATCGTAAAAAGTCACACTATCAAAACTAAAAAAAAATTGTACACTTGGCAATGATTCAATAAATATTAAAAGCCTATATTGTTTTTTATGTGATCATATATATATATTAAAAAAACTATATTTTTTTTTATTTATTATAGCTTTCGTTTTAAATAATTATTATTATTTTTAAATAATAAAAACAATTAAATATAAGTTAGACAGACATATATATATATATCTATGGAACAAGATTTTTAACTATAAATATTTGCTCTTCATTTTACAATGAAGATGCTTGATCTTTAAATAACTTTTGTTACAATACCATGGATAAGCTATGGTTAACAATATGCCATTTATGGTTACAGTACATACCCAAAAATCTATAATTCACTTCACTTGTTTAAATATACCATTTTTTTATTAATCAATTTAATTAAAAACTAAAAAAAAAACATAATTACTTTGAACATTAATGTTAGTATATTAATTTGAATAAATAAATAATTTGCCTTTGGGTACTATTCCCTTATTTATTTATTTTTACCTATTTTTACTTATTCCCATAAATAGAATAATATATTAATAATATTAATATTAAAATAATAATAACAATAATATTAAATTAAAAAATGTAAAATGACCTAGGCCCTATAGTCAAATAAGCCGTTATTGAGAGTTCGATGTTGGAGTCCTGTCAGACATTTACATGCTAAGCGGATCTGTTTCTTTCAACTTGTTCTTACGATGAACACACTAGTGGTTCGAAAGCGGAGACAGGTCTTTCTATATGTGACTTTTCACCGAAGCTCTTCTATAACTTTGATGGATCACAGAAGCCTCAATTCTAACACTTTTGCATATATACTATAATTAGTTTTTAAAATATTCAATGTAAAATAAAATTTACCATATATTAATAATTATTAATAATTAAATTAAACTTTAAAAAATTTTATTTTAAAAACCACAAACTTAATTACGTAATTATTAATTAATTTTTAAAATAATAATTTTTAATTATTAAAATAAATTAATTATATTCTTATTTGATTTTTTTTTCGTTTTTATTTCCATTTCATAATATTGTTAGTTACATATTAATAGGTTTGGTTTACAGATTTGAATTAGTATAATAGATATTATTTTATTACAAAAAGTTAAAGAATTGAAAGTGGATTATGATAAATATTATTATTATTATTTATTAAAATAATATTTTTTTCATTATTAAAAAAAAATAAATTATATTTTATTTGATTTTTCTTTATTTTTCCAATTTTTATAATATTGTTAGTTAACATATTATAATAGGTTTTGGTCTTACAGAAGTTGAATTAGATTATCCATAGAATATTATTATTTTTATTGATGTTGAAAGATAGATTATGGACAAATAAGTTAACGTAGGTTACTGTTTAGGATATGAAATAGTTTGAAAACAACAAGGATTCATTATATTTTATTGCTTTGAGAGGGCATTTTATAGGCTAGTGGGGGCAATGTTGTAATAATATAAATGTTTATTGGTAAATATTGGTTTTTCTCTGGAATAAGAAAAAGTTGGAAAAAAATAATGATTAATTATATTTGATTGTTTTGAGAGTTATGTAATAATGTAAATGTTTATTTGTAAATATTTATATGTTAGTTTAATTAAAAAATAGTAAAAGATTAAAATTAATATAGAGTGTAGTATGGGAAAGATGTTGTAATGTTGGTAAATAAGTTTAAGTATTTAAATGTTGGTTCAATTAATAAAATATTGTTAAATGTAATAAAAATAATAAAATTCAATTGGTTATATTGTATATTTATTTTTATTAATAAAATCAAGAACAAATTTTTAAATAAAAGAAAATCATAATCGACATATGACATTAAAACATATAAATATTAGCTATAAGTTAAGATCCATTTTACCATATATATTAAAAATATTATTCTTTAACCATATTTACATATAATTAAAAAGCGCACAAAGCTTAATACTTACCTTTGGGATAAGTTATGGAATAGGCTAGAAGAGATAATGGTTCCTCTTGAGTTGAGAGTTGTTGTGACTAGCTGTTATTTCCAAGCTTAAGACCACTAACGGTTGGTTAGAAGAAATTAATGCAATATCAAAGTTAAGTAAGGGTGTCCCCTAGCCCCTACCCTTTTTGGCATTTACTTGATAAGCTAGAAGTGTGTTTGGAAGCTGCAAGATGTGATGATGCTAGGCCCACTGGTATGGTCATTATTATTCTCCTTTATGTGTATGATATTATTCTTCTAACGAGGATCCATTATGATCTTGACAAGAAACTTAGAATGATCCAATATTATTTCTCCAATATTGGTATGAATTTTCACACTGACAAGAATAAGGTCATGATAATTAAATTCAAAAAGATCAACTATGATAATTTCGTTGATGATAATAACTACTTGGAAAAAGTTTCTTCATAGAAGTATATAGGAATCAACATTTATCATCATCTCAACTTGAATTATAGAAATGAGAAAAGAGTAACTAGGGGTTGGAGAGCTGATTATGGGCTTGAAAACATTTATAAGTCAACAAATATTTAAGTATGGAGTAAAAAAAATTCTTCTTTGAGAGTCTTTTCAACCCTGTTATTTTATATGGATGTGAGGTTTGGGGTTACAATATATCTAGAGAATCGTAGAGGAAGATTGAGTTGATCCAAAACCAAATTATAACCTACAACCTCAAGATTAAATGAAATACTCCCTACCCTATACTCTTGATTGAAGCTATTCATTCCCCCACTGAAATCATGGCTATGATTAGGTATCTCATGTATAAGGATAATCTACACAACATGGAAGCCAAGAGGTTCTCCAGGATTGCTTTTAACTCTATCCGAAACCCCCACTTCCCGGTCAGGTGAGGCTAGAATAAAGATGCCCAGCCTTGGCTAAACCATTGGGGGGTAAAAGAGTAGATAATATTAGAGAATAATTATAATATTAAAATATTATTACTTCCAAATTCAAGGATAAGTTGTGGGATGATAAGGAATTAGAGCGAAAAAGAAGGCTAAGGTACTACAAGGAGGTGATCAACTCCGATCTTCATATCCAAAATTATCTTTCTAACTTGAACAATGCTAAGAAGAAAATAAATATTGCCAAGATAAGAACTAAGTGAAATAGTGCATTCATCAATTCCCAAAACATGTTCGGACAAAAGAGTGCCACTTTTTTTATACTAATAAGGTTGAAGATGAAAATGAATTTCTCTTGGATTACCCAACACTTACTCACATCTGTTCTATTTTTCAAAATATTTTCCACACTAGCATCTTTATTGATTTGTTAACTAAGAAAAACTATGGTGATCTAGGAACACTTCTCTCAGTTCTTTTCAATCATAGGAATAAAATATTAAATAATCTCATCTAATCTCTTACTTTCTTAAGTTCTGATAGATCATATTGGTCTGAGTGGACATTAATCATCATCATCATCAATAAACTTAAATATAACAAGATTATTAATCATGGATTATTAACTTCTAAATATGCTTTGTTACGTACAATACCATTGACCAATATCATGGCTTATCAATACCACATGCCAAAAATCCTTAACTCATTTCATAATCAAAGTATTTTATAAATATTTTTATTTTTATAAATATTTTATTTATTTTAAATTAATCTAAAAAGGAAAAAGTTTATAATAAGTTTTGATATATATTTACTGTCTATCCCTATGGCCAATAAAAATATGTCGTGGATATTCCATAGAGATTAAATCAAGGTTTTAATCAAATAAAAAATGAGAATATTTTTATACATAGAGATATGAAATTTATATAATCCAAATAATATTGAATTAAGAACTAGCCTAGATCCACCTTAAGTATGAGATCAAATCTCTCTAGGTGCAAATCTTTCCTCAAGTTTTGTACTCAAAAAAGAAGTTTGCATATAGGGAGATTGGATCTCTTTTAGTGCTTAGTAGATCAAAGGTTAAGATGGATCTAGGTTGTTATATTGTGTTGAAAGGTAATTTAATTTAACATAATAACTACATAGTCATATAAAATATAAAAATTAAAAAAATTATAAGACTAACGAAAATATAACTATATTATTTTTTGAAAGTTGAGCATTGGTGAGGCTACATCATGGTCATGTCCAAGAATAACAAGGAATAGGGCAGGGAATGAGAATTGAACCAATGACTTCATTTACGATTGCCTTAACATCACACTCAATCACACTCTATCCAAGACCCCGTGGACTATTATTTTTATTATTAATTATAAAAAGAGTTAAAGGTATATAGATTTGAAAAAACATGGAACGAGATTCTTATCCCTAAGATTTACCCCCATTTTATCACGGAAATTCTTAACTTGTAAATACACTTTGTTACAATACTATGAGCTAATATCATGGTTTATCAATACCATATGCCCAAAAAACTATAATTCATTTCATATGGATTTTTTATAATTAAGCTATTACGCTAAAAGAGAAAAAAAACATAACTACTTTGGAGATAAATCTTAGACTTTAATTTGTGTATACTACTTAGAATATTCTAGAATGTTCCATGGAGGTTAAATCAATACTACCCATTTAATAATTCTTGATAATTAAATTATAGTTGTGAAAACTCTATTCCAAAATAAGCATACTTAGTCATGTCTATTTTGTAATATGACTTCCAAAATTTGAATTTAATTATTAATAATTATTACATGGATGATATGAATTTAACCTTCATGGAAATTCTAGAATTTCCTTAGTAATATGCACAAATAGGAGACTGAGATTTATTTCCAAAGTATTTATGCACTTTTTTCCTTTTATATAAATTCATTAACTAAAAAAATGTCATATGAAATAAATTATAGGTTTTTGGGCATGTGGTGTTGATAAGTCATGGTATTGGGAATAAAACTATAGATTAAGAATCTTCAAGATAAAATAAGGGTTAATCTCCATGTTAGTATATATATTTAATTTATTATTTTAATTCTTTTTATAAAAAAATAATTATAATAACTATTTAAATAAGTTATAATTTTTATTTTTAGCAACTTGATATATGATGAAGTAAGGTTTTTATTATATGGGCATTGATGCATATCCACATTTACTAGTCATTTGATGTATATGGTTGTCATAGTATAATATAAATGAATAATAAAAATAAATGAAAAATGTTTCAAAATTTGTAAATTTAATTTCAAAAATATATATAATACAATGTAATAATGCTATGAGATAAGTCTAATTAATATAACAATTAGTCTAGTCATATTTATTAAATCCATAGTAAATATTGATAGGCATCATCCCTGATAGACATCACAACACACACTTAATGATATATCTTACATTATGTACTGGGATATTTCCACAATTATTCATATTGATAATATTTTCCAGAAGAGAATAGTGTAGAGGAGTAAGGAGTAAGTTCGTCTAATGTTGACCAAAAAGCTAAAAGATGTATGGGCAAGTTCCGAAGAGTCCTTTAAATACATAAAGTTACAAAGAAGTCAGAGGAAATTAATAAATTAATTAGAAAACCACAATAAGGGCCAAATAAAATATTATATAAATTAATTAGAAAACTATAAATAAGGTCCAAATTGATATAAAAAGGAATATATATTATATATATATTATATTATATTATATATATTGAAATGACATATGAACGAATGAAAATAATTGTAAAGAATTGATAATTGAATCAGCAGGACAAAAGAAAGAGGGGCCAAAGGGACATCTACATATATATATAGTCTAGCTTATAGATTAAATGACATTTTTCAAAACATTTTCTTTTGGTTAATTTTAGTCAAAATACGGTGAAGATTTTTTAAAACTTAAATTTGAGTGGTTTAATTTATAAAAATCAAGTGCTGTAGAGATTTTTTAGGGTGTTGAATCCATTTATCCATTCAAATATGTATTTTAAAGAACAAAAAATCACAAACTTGCTTGAGATTGTATTATGATATTTTGGTGAAAAACCATTTGTCTATATGTTACTCTCTCTCTCTCTCTCTCTCCAATGATGGGTGGAGTGTCTACCTGAAAGGTTGGATGGAATTACTCCTCTACATAGTTTTCTTGCATAAAATATTATCAATATCTTGCATTGCCAATATTAAAAAAATAAAAATTATAATTTGTATTTTAATATTCATTACTATTATAAAATCATGTATATTGTTGAATAGGCAAATTAGATTTTATTTTATTATTATATTAGATGGATGGTAAGATTTACTTCATGATACCCGGAATATTTTAGTATAGTCACATATGAATTTTGAATTTTATTCAATGATAGTTATGCAAATTTCTTCCCTTTTAATTAATCATTCATATGAAAAAATGTCCATATTTACTATATTAATGATAATAATATTAATAATTAAATTAATTTTAAAATTTTATTTCAAAAATCCACCTTTATTTACGTAATTATTAATTAATTTTTTAAATAATTATTTTTTAATATTAAAAATAAAAATAATATTCTTATATGTTTTTTTTTATGTTTTTTTATTTTTGTAAGTTTTATATATTTTAATTAACCTATTGTAAGGTTTTGGTAAGGTTGAATTAGATTTCATAGATATTATTATTTTTATTGCAAAAAGTTTTAAAAGATGTTGAAAGATAGATTATGGATAAATATTATTATTTTTATTGCAAAAAGTTTTAAGAGAGGTTGAAAGATAGATTATGGACAAATAAGTTAAAGTACGTTATGTTTTAGAATAAGAAATAGTTTGAAAAAAACAAGGTTTCATTGTATGTTATTGCTTTGAGAGGGCATTTTATAGCCTAGTGGGGCCCATGTTGTAATAATGTAAATGTTTATTTGTAAATATTTTAGTTAAAGTTTAGGTTATTTTTTAGAATAAGAAAAAGTTTGAAAAAAATAATGATTAATTATATTTTATTGTTTTGAGAGGTA
The DNA here is from genome assembly GCA_000404065.3 of Pinus taeda. Taxonomy (NCBI): domain Eukaryota; kingdom Viridiplantae; phylum Streptophyta; class Pinopsida; order Pinales; family Pinaceae; genus Pinus; species Pinus taeda. The sequence continues at coordinate 4,871 of APFE030422598.1, read as the reverse complement.
TGTAATAATGTAAATGTTTATTTGTAAATATTTATATGTTAGTTTAATTAAAAAAT
>APFE030422597.1:23973-51512 GCA_000404065.3 Pinus taeda | reverse complement strand
CGTGCCATATTCCAAGCATCAATGTTGGATCTCATAGAGCACATCAATCCAAAATCATCCTGGGCTTCTAGAGGCCATCCTCCTCAACCCATCAAATAGTGATTCCACCTCACAGTGGGACATCACATGTAACAACCCTTGTCAAAACTCCATGTAATAAAATTTAAAAACAATAGCCACGCATGAATCTGACACTTATTCGAAGTTGAATGTTGGGAAAGATATCCTAGGGGGTTTTAATTTAGTTGTTTATGGCTATAGAAATTGGCAAAGGAAATGGCCAAGCCTTTTGGAAAGGAAAAATGTCATTTTTGGCACATTTGTTTATGAAAATAATGGAAATTATGATAAAAGGAGGCGAAATGTCATAGGTTGCATGTGAGAAGAAAAACGAAGGAAAATAATGGAAAATGAAGAAAATATAGGCTCATCCATAAAAAGGCTTTTGAGGCTGAGTTGATGACCTCTTTTCAGTTCATTGTTGGAGCTTTCTCTCATGATTCTCTATCTCATACTCTTGGATACTTAGAGTTTACTTGGAGCACTATTGGAGGGTGTGGCATACTTAGGCTCTTGGAGAAAGAAGGTAAAGCAAGAGCAGGAAAGCCCAAGAAGGCATTGGGATCAACAACTACGTCAGATTTTCTTGTAGTTACCGAGTTTCATGTATGATTTCTTCACTAGTTTTGGCATGCATGGCATATGCATGTGGATTCTTGGTCATGATTTGTTATTGGCACGAAGGATTGCTTGGATTGATAATGGATTGCCTAGCCTTGCCATTTCTTGGATAGCCATGGTGATTGTGGGTTACTTTCTTTGTTTTATTTTTGGTTGGTTCTCATGTTTCCTTAGCTTGGGTTGAGTTATTAGTCCTGAAAGCCCTAGTTGAACAAACGCTCTAGCAGCCTTGTAACATCTTGGGTTGAGTTACTAGTCTTGGTTAGACAAAAGCTCCGGAAGACCTTGGTAGGTTGACATACTAGTCCTGCAATCCTTGGTTAGGCAAATGCTTCGGAAGCCCTGTATAATACGTGGGCTGTGTAACTAGTTCTGTAAGCCTTGGCTGGCTCGTTATATGCACATTTTATGACGACAACCATGTATGGATCTTAGCATGTTTTTACTTATATATGAATGGATAATGTGTCTATGACCTAATAGACGATAATGCAAAAAATGCAATGAGGGAACAATGTTTCATAATGATTCTCAGATAAGTATGAGATCCCTACACCTAACAATGTTGTTAGGACCTGTAGGTCACATTTCGATGATATGTTCATCGAAATGTCTATGATAGATAGTAGGGGTAAGGTTAAGGTCTTGTTGAGTTATTTTCCTTTGCTCCCTTCTCTCCTTGTAATTTTCTTGATTTCAAGCTATTATTCCATGCTAGGTAATGGCCTAGGCTCTGAGCCTGAAAAAGTCACTTAAATCCCGGGGTTTCTAGCACAAAACTAGAAATTTTGGTTCACAGTACTTTGCCTATAGCATGAGAGAGACTATGTTCTACGAGGTCCAGAACAATAGGGCTTCCAAAGGCCATCCTCATCAACCCATCAAATAATGGTTCCACCTCACAGTGGGACATCACATGTAACAACCCTCATGAAAATTCCATGTAATAAAGGTTAAACACAATAAGCACGAATAAATGTGAGACTTATTACAATTTGAATGTTGAGAAAGATATCCTAGGGGGTTTTAATTTAGTTGTTTATGTCTATAGAAATTGGCAAAGGCAATGGCTAAGCCTTTGGAAAGGAAAAATGGCATTTTTGGCACATTTATTTATGAAAATAATGGAAATTAGGAGAAAAAGGAGGTGAAAGGTCATAGGTTTAATGTGAGGAGGAAAATGAAGGAAAAAATGGAAAACGAAGAAAATATAGGCCTCATCTATAAAAAGGCTTCTGAGGATGAGTTGGTAACCTCTTGTCAGTTCATTGTTGGAGCTTTCTCTCATTATTCTCTCTCTCTCATACTCTTGGATAATTAGAGTTTACTTGGAGCACTCTTGGAGGGTGTGTCATACTTGGATTCTTGGAGAACAAAGGTAAAGGAAGAGCAGGAAAGCACAAGAAGGCACCAGGACCAACAACTACATCAGATGTTCTTACAGGTACCTAGTTGCATGTATGATTTCTTCACTAGTTTTGGCATGCATAGCATATGCATGTGGATTCTTGGTCATGATCTATTATTTGCATGGAGGATATCTTGGATTGATAGTGGATTACCTAGCCTTGCCATTTATTAGATAACCATGGTGATTGTGGGTTACTTTCATTGTTTTATTTTTGGTTGGTTCTCATGTTTCCTTAGCTTTGGTTGAGTTACTATTCCTAGAAGCCCTGGATGAACAAATGCTCTAGAAGCCTTGTAACAACTTGGGTTCAGTTACTAGTCCTGGTCAGACAAATGCTCTGGAAGCCCTTAGTGGGATGAGTTTCTGCAAAATTGGGTATCTTTTCAACACGTATGCATCCTCAACCTCCTTACCCTTACCACTAGAAATATGTACTACAAATAGCTTTCACCCTTTCCTGTAGCTATGTTTTTCTTGCATACTTGTCACCATCCTAACTAATGTGGCCTTCTTCTTACCTTGTAAGACTCTTGGTTATCCATTGTCATCAACACTGAATAACTTTATCATAGCACTCGACCTTGGTTCTATGAAGATACAATCAATCCATGTCAAACAACATACTGTATGAACCCAATTATAAAACATTCAAATGGTTTTTTGTAGGCATACCATTTAAATCAAATTCATAGGATCTTACGCAATGATGAACTTGCTTCTTCGTAAATGTAGCCAACTAAACTAACCAAGACTCTGCATGCAAGACCTTACTCAAACCACACCTATCCACCAAGTCAAGAATAGCATAGTTATAATTAGATCCAAGGTCAATCAAAATAGAAATAACTTGATAACAAAGCTTACCGTCCATCTCAATGACAAATTCCTAATGTTCTGCATGCCTATTATCCATGACTGCATAGATATGAGGAATAATCTAGCTTGCACCTCCAATAGTCTATGCCTCTTGTGCATTATATATCTGAGGTATACCACCCTAATTCTGTGGATAATATCTCCTGGGATGATCTTTTCCACAAGTCCAACACTCTATATGCTTCCAATCTCTATCTTTATTCTTCTTCATATCGATGTCCCTATCCTCTATTTGATGCATTGAACCTCTTAGGTAGTGAAACATTCTCCTTTTTATATGCACCTTTTGGCCTTGCTCACTTTCTATCCCATTTTCCATTTTTTTTTAAATTAGCTTAGTTTTAGTGTTGCGCTACGATTTTTAATAGTGTTGGTTTAGATTTTAGATGGCCTCCTCCAATGATCTAGGCTCGTCAAATTCAATCCTATATTTGAATGTAATCAGTAGTCCACTAATGAATCTATGAATCTTAACCTTCTCCTCCTTGAGGTAAGGCACATACGTCCATAATTCCAAGAACTTAATGGTGTACTCATCATCTGTCATGGATCTCATCTTTAGTTCACATAATTCTTGTGCCTTATCATTGAAGTATCTCTCCAACAGATACGTTTTCTTGAATAGCCGCTCAAATTCAGTCAAGCTCAGATCATCCTCATCTATATCTCTAACATTCTACACATCTTCCCATGAGATGTCTGCTTTACCTTTAAGACTGAAAGTAGCCACTCTAGCTTTCATGTTCTCTAAGTAGTCATGCAACTTGCAGAACTTCTTACAAAGTAACCATGCCTCTGCATCTTGTGATCTCTTTATCTCTCCATCAAAAGTGGGTGAATTTTCTTTTTTAAACTCATTCAAAAAGTATCCCCTATCACTCCTCTTGTAAGGATGATATCGGTGATGAGCATAGTACCTATCGGAATCAGAACTAGAATCATACCTCTGTCTATCCCTTCTCCTCTTTGGAGTGTCCAACAATCTGCCATCTCGGATTATGTCATCTCTATCTAATCGATCATCTCCATGCAATCTACTACCATATGCCTCATTAGTCTTGTCCTCTTGCTCATGACTGATTCGAAGTGGTCCTTTTCGCTGCAAATCTGACAAGCTTTGGAGTATCACTGCATTTACCTATGCTATCTTTTCCAGTGTCTTTATGATTCTGTCATTATCTACCTTACAACTCCTTATCTGTTTCTTTAAAACTCGTCAGTGTCACTGCCAAATCAGAAGAGTTCCCAACACCACACTTCTCTTCAGATTCGTAGGGAGAGTCTCTGTAGTAAGCCATCTTTCTATCCATTGACATTTCTTCTTGAAAGGAATAATTGTTAGATAAACCAAATCAAAATAAATCAATGTGCCTTAGTATAGCTCGGGAGGATAGCTTGTTTGAAAGATCACCAAAACATTGTGATACATGTATAACATAATCATAACAACATATCGACATACACATGAAAATGTATCAACTCATAAACATCATTGTAACTAGGGTCCAATCATCAATGCATGGCCATATAAACAATGCATACTATAACCTCATGCATGAAAACAACCATTACTTCATTGTACACATTGCCACATGCAACCAACAATATGGATAAGTAATGCCAAATCAACTACACCTACGCATAAAAATATGTAGTTGAACATAACTGATCAAATATTTTAATCAACCTACAAGACTAATGTAGGTAATCAAAATAGTAAATATGTAACCTAACATACAAGGTTGTAAGTAGGTGACATAAAAGAAACATATGAGAAACATATAACAATACATAGGAAGTCACATACTTGTGACAAATATGTTTCATGAAATTAATATCAAATTCTCCATGATAAGCATACTAAAACCCTAATCAATGATCAAGAAAATGTAACAAGTATATAAGTGTAAGAGACACACATGAAACTGACAGACATGCATGACCAACACATTAAACCCATCTAGTATGTGATTTGAACCATGCTCTGATACCACTCTGTAATGCTCTCTTCCTAGGCCTACCTAAACTAACCATGCCAATCAGGGTAAACATGAGACAAGAGGCTGCTATGATTAGATTCAACCTCCTATGTGATGTTAAGGAAGTGGAGCCAATGAAACATCACATGTAGTCATCCAACATCATCAACAAACCCTTCATGAGACACTTCATCCACTCAGACAACATGTCCTTGGGTCCCACTATTATTTTGTACCTCTTAGGCCATATTATCTCTCATGTTATGGGCAAGGGAATGACCAAAAACATAAATTCTCTCTCATAGTCCTATTTACTAGTGACTGTGGACCAAACCTTCTAGTTTTGTGCTAGTGCCCCCAAGATTTAAGTGACTTTTTCAGGCTTAGAGCCTAGGTCACTACCTAGCATGGAATAATAGATTTAAATCAAGAAAAGTATAAGGAGAAAATGGAGCAAAAGAAATTAACTCAACAAGACCTTAACTAGACCCCTGCTAGCTATGACGAGCATTTCGACGAACATATCATTGAGATGTGACCTACAGGTCTAAACAACATAATTAGGTGTAGGGATCACATACTTATCTGAGAATCAATATGAAACATTGTTCCCTTGTGCCATTTTCCGAATTATCATCTATTAGGTCATGGACACATTATCCATTCATAAACAAGTAAAAACATGCTAAGAGCCATACATATTTGCTGTCATAAAATTTTCATATAGCTAGCAAAATAGGAACAGAAATACAATAAACATATCATCCATTAAAATCCATACATACATCAGTACCTTTACTAATGAAAACGAAGGGAATGGATTTCTCATTAAGAAATGTAATGAACCAGCTGTAGATGCAACTACCATGTTCCACCCGAACGTAGAATGACTGAGCCAAATCTCTCTTCAACCATTTACCCTCGTGCCATATATCAAGCATGAATCTGGGATCTCATAGAACACACCAATCCAAACTAATCGAGGGCTTCCAAAGGCAATCCGCTTCAACCCATAAACCATTGATTCCACCTCACATTCAAACATCAGAAAACTATCATTAGATTGGTTTCCATCCAAGCCTTATAGGGCTTCTATAGCATTTGTCCAACTAAGGCTTCCAAAACTAGTTACTCAACCCACATCTTATACAGGGCTTCCAAAGTTTTTGTCTAGCAAAGGCTTTCAAGACTAGTAACTCTACCCACCAAGGGTTTCCGGATTGTTTGTTTGACGAGGACTAGTAACTCAACCCAAGTTTTTACAAGGCTTCTAGAGCGTTTGTTCAACTTGGGCTTCCAAGACTAGTAACTCAATGCAAGCTAAGGAAACATGAGAACCAACCTAAAATAAAACAATGAAAGTAACCCACAATCACCATGGCTATCCAAGAAATATTAAGGCTAGGCAATCCACTATCAATCCAAGCAATCCTCCATGCCAATAACAGATAATGACCAAGAATCCATATGAATATGCTATGCATGCCAAAACTAGTGAAGAAATCATACATGCAACTCGGTAATTGCAAGCAAATCTAATGCAGTTGCAGGTCCTGATGCCTTCTTGTGCTTTCCTGCTCTTCCTTTACCTTCTTTCTCCATGAATCCAAGTATGCCACACCCTCCAAGAGTGCTCCAAGTAAACTCTACGTATCCAAGAGTATGAGAGAGAGAGAGAGTAATGAGAGAAAACTCCAACAATAAACTGACAAGAGGTTACCAACTAATCCTCAGAAGCCTTTTTATGGATGAGGCCTATATTTTCTTTATTTTCCATTTTTTCCTTAATTTTCCTCCTCACATTAACCCTGTGACCTTTCACCTCCTTTTTCTCATAATTTCCATTATTTCCATAGATAAATGTGCCAAAAATGCCATTTTTCCTTTCCAAAGGCTTTGCCATTGCCTTTGTCAATTTCCATAGCCATAAACAACTATATTAAAACCCCCTAAGATATCTTACCCAACATTCAACTTGTAATAAGTGTCACATTCATCCGTGCTTATTATTTTTAACTTTTATTACATGGAATTTTCATGAGGGTTATTACATGTGATGTCCCAGTGTGAGGTGGAATCACTATTTGATGGGTTGATAAGGATGGCCTCTAGAAGCCCTATTGTTTTCGACCTCTTAGGCCATAGTCTCTCTCATGCTATGGGCAAAGTACTCTGAACCAAAATTTCCAGTTTTGTGCCAAGAACCCTGGGATTTAAGTGAATTTTTCAGGCTCAAATCCCATGCCACTACCTAGCATGGAATAATAGCTTGAAACAAAGAAAAGTACAAGGATACGAAGGATCAAAGGAAACTAAATCAACAAGAACCTAAGTGACCTGTACTATCTATGACAGACATTTCGATGAATATATCATCAACATGTGACTTACAAGTCCTAACAACATAATTAGGTGTAGGGATCTCATAATTATCTGAGAATTGTTATCAAACATTGTTCCCTCATTGCATTTTCTGCATTATCATCTATTAGGTCATAGACACATTATCCATTCATATACAAGTAAAAACATGTTGATATCCATACATGGTTATGGTCAGTCAGCCAAGGCTTCCAAAACTAGTTACTCAACCCACATATTATAAGGGCTTCCAAAGCATTTGCCTAATCAAGGGTTCCAGGACTAGTAGTCAACCTACCAAGGGCCTCCGGACCTTTTTTCCAACTAGGACTAGTAACTCAACCCAAGATGTTACAAGGCTTCTAGAGTGTGTGTTCAACCAGAGCTTTCAGAACTAACTCAACCCAAGCTAAGGAAACATGAGAACCAACTAAAAATAAACAATGAAAGTTACCCACAATCACCATGGCTATCCAAGAAATGGCAAGGCTAGGAAATCCACTATCAATCCAAGCAATCCTCCATGCCAATAACAGATCATGACAAAGAATCCACATGCATATGCCATGCATGCCAGAACTAATGAAGAAATCATAATTGAAACTCAGTAACTGCAAGAAAATCTAATGTAGTTGCTGATCCTGATGCCTTCTTGGGCTTTCCTACTCTTCCTTTACCATCTTTCTCCAAGAATCCAAGTATGCCACACCATCCAAGAGTGCTTCAAGTAAACTCTAAGTGTTCAAGAGTATGAGAGAAAGAATAATGAGAGAAAGCTCCAACAATGAACTAAAAAGAGGTTACCAACTCAGCCTCAAAATCCGTTTTATGGATGAGGCCTATATTTTCTTCATTTTCCATTATTTTCCTTCATTTTCCTTCTCACATGCAACCGATGACCTTTCACCTCCTTTTTCTCCTAATTTCCATTATTTTCATAAATAAATGTGCCAAAAATGTCATTTTTCCTTTCCAAAGGCCTAGCCATTGCCTTTGCCAATTTTCCATAGCCATAAACAACTAAATTAAAACCCCCTAGGATATCTTGCCCAATATTCATCTTGTAATAAGTGTCACATTCATCCGTGGTTATTGTTTTTAACTTTTATGACATGGAATTTTCATAAGGGTTGTTACATGTGATGTCCCACTGTGAGCTGGAATTACTATTTGATGGGTTGAGGAGGATAGCCTCTGGAAGCTCTAGATGATTTTGGATTGATGTGTTCTATGAGATCCCACATTCATGCTTGGAATATGGCATGGGGGTGAATGGATGAAGAGAGATTTGGCCCATCCATTCTACGGCTGCATTCAACTTGGAATAAGTGTCACATTCATCTATGGTTATTGTTTTTAACTTTTAATACATGGAATTTTCATGAGGATTGTTATATGTGATGTCCCACTGTGAGGTGAAATCACTATTTGATGAGTTGAGGATGATGGCCTCTAGAAGCCCTGGATGATTTTGGATTGATGTGCTCTATGAGATCCCACATTCATGCTTGGAATATGGCATGGGGGTGAATGGATGAAGAGAGATTTAGATCATCCATTCTACGGTTAGGTGTAATGTGGAAGTCCCAACCCACGTTTGTAATTTTCATCATCAATATGTGGTTAGTTGTCATTGTATTTCTATGAGTATTATACTAGTTTATATGTAGATTATATGGATGTGATTTCCTTGGTATTTATATTGCTATTATGCTATTTATCTATATGTTTTATGACAGTAGCTATGCATAGATATCATCATGTTTTTACTGGTAAATGAATGAAAAATTTATCTATGACCTAATGGATTAAATTGAAACTAATGTGTTGAAGCATCAATGGTTATTAACGATTCTCAGCTAAGTATGAGACCCATATGCCCAAATATGTTATTTACACCTATAGATTAAATATTCGTGATATGTTTTACAAAATTCTTGTCATGGCTAGTAGGGGTTTAGTCAAGGTTGTATTCATGTAAGAGAATCTTTACTTTCATTTCCCTTTTTTCTTAATGTTCCTAAGGTGTCATTCAATTATAAGCATTGACCTAGGCTTTGGGCCTAAAAAAGTGACTCAAATCCTAGGGACACTGGCACAACACTGAGAAAAATCGTCCTTGAATGCTAGCAAGCCTTTTTATGTGAGTGTCCAAAGCCTCCTGGATGTTGACAAGCCTATAACATGGGAGCGCCTGGGGGTCAAGTGGTTTCCCTTGTAGCATGCATTTGGAATTTTTGGGTAAATTTCATACTAAGATCATCATAATAGCCCTATAATCTATGAAAATACTTAATGGATTGAGTCTTTTGGAATATCTCAACAAATTTAGTGTTGTTGTAAGGATTTATCATTAACTAATCTCTGTCATAGTAAATCTCAAACCGAACATTACTCGTGATGAAAATTTCTTTATATTCTATATTGTGACAACCTTTCTCTTACTTGAGTATTTTATATAGATAAGCATATATGCATATGTGTACAAATACAAGTGTACATCGGGGAAACTTTAAAATATGCATATGATGAGGCATGGAATGCATGGATTAGGTTTTTGAGCCTTAGCTAATAATCATGGTTCCCATGTTAGTTGATAAAGAATAAGGGGAGTCCCAATTGAGTGAGTAATTTCCTTGAGGATAATAGAAACAATATACCTTGTTTGTGACACCTAACACCAAGTAAAGAGAAATGCATCAAACCAACATTAAAATCATAGATTAATGAAAAATCAAAAGTTGGATTTGTATGTAGGCTACGGCTGCTTCACATTATTTATGTCGTGAGGTGAGGAGGGCCTTTCTCCTAAAGTAATATGCAATGTGATTAGGACACACTCGTAATGAATAATGGCATAATGATGTAACATTGAATGATAGGGAATTATTTTGAGTTAAGTGTTAGGTTTTCGTAGGTGTTTTTGGTTATAATCAATGTCAATGCCAACTAATAGATCATAGAAAATTTAGGGTTGCACTTATGAATGAGCATATAATAATCAATAATGAACCCTGAGATAAACTAACCATAAGAAAATGAATTCATAAAGATTTAATTATAGTTAAATAAGAGCATCCAAATTCCAAAATAAAAAATGTTACATTCAATTTAAGGAGATTAAAACTATCTCCTAGAAAATAGGAACTTAATCTAAACTAAGACACACACTACCGTGAAACAAACTTTTTTCATTAATTTCAAGTGTAGAGAAGTGATGTTGATTTTCAATAGATCATGACTAAAATTAGTATTATTGCACAAACCTATATAAAGACTTAATTTTTTTCTCAAATTGTTTTCATTTCCCTTGAGCCAATACTATTGATTTCAAGCCAATAATATCTTTGTGAAGGAAAAAATAGAAACAACTAGATGTGATAATTGAAATTCTTCAATGCCCCTCATTTATCTATTTATGCCATTAAGAAAACATTCAACTAAAATGGTATTTATTTATGTTTATATCTAACTCCATTAATGTTAGAAGTGGGTGTTGCTAAAATAAATGAATTATAGGGCCCCCACATGGCATCCAAAAAGACTAGAAGACTCTAGATTTATCACATGAGTTATAGGGCCCACACATGGCACCCAAAAAGACTATTTTTTCTTTTATACATTATAAATGATGTACTTTAAAAAATATAATACTAGCCCATAGACATCAATCCAAACTTATTTCTGGTATGACATTGCTAAAATCTAAAAACAAATAAAAGAAAAGTCATATATATTAGCTAAATTATAATTTTATTTTAATATGTTACTATTATTAATGATAAATGAATTAATATATAAAATAAATATATATTTATTTTCAAAAAAAAAAAGAAAAAAATTACAACAAAGTTAAGCATGGAGCATTCTTAATTTGTAAAAAAGCATTGTTGCAATATAATGGGTGTAATGCCATGGCTTAATCAATACACATGTCTTCAAAAATAATACCTCGCTTACCGTACCTACAAAACTATATCTCATTTCATATGACACTGCGTTGAAAATAACAAACTTTTTTAAATAATAAGTTATATTAAAAATGAAAAAATTTCATAACTATTTGGAAATAAATCTCCAATTCTTATTTGATTTGATTCTAAAATATTTAGTGAAAATTATAAATCTTTATTGAGAAAGAATTTCGCTAAATCAAATAATAGAATAATTGTCGACGCCTTTCGAACCAACAAATGCGGTGTTCAAAATAATACTAAGAGGGGGGGTGAATCAGTATTATCAAGTCAAATAATCTTTTTTAAAAACCAAATTGTATATGCTACTTCAGTCAATTCAACCCACATATATACACAAATATTCAGAAGTAAACCAGCGTACACTGAGCAAACTTTTAATTTACTTGAACTTTAGATGATGTTTGTTAATCTGAGATGCATCATCAAATAACCAGTAACCAGAGATAGTAAAACAGAGCAGAAAGACAATCACACACAAGAACACCAGATATAAGGTGGAAACCCAATGTGGGTGAAAACCACCTGCTGCAATCCGTCTCTATCTTTCCTTAAATTAGAAACTTTTGTTTACAATGTACTGGTGCAGTCCTTTACCGGTACGCAGGCTGCAACCCTGCAGAGAGCTACAACTCTCTCTCATTTTCCAGCTCTCCTGGAAGGGAGCTACAACCCCCTTAGCTCTTGCACTAGCCAAGATACTAGTACGTAGGTGCTGGCCTACAGAAGGCTACAACCTTCTCTTTCTTCCAGGGACCACGTTTCATCAATTTTCAGACTGGATCCATGAACATCAAACAGTTATCAAGAAAATCTTCATCAACCAAACTCCTTTTCACCAACTAGATCTGAAGTTAAGTAGATACTCCTCTATCAGTTGTACCCAAACACAGTACCAGAAACCACACAACATAACCCAGAACACAACAGCAATAAGCAGAACCAGCTATATCACAACTTAAAGCATATACGCAATTTCAACAGTCTGCAACTTGCGTGCATACGCATCTGCGTATGGAAAAACCTACGTATACGCGCCTTTACTTCACCTAAACTGCGTGTATACGCGCCCTTGCTTTTCTGAACCTGCATAAAGATCTATAAAAGACAACACACTCTTCCAGATATTCAATCACTAATTAACCCAGATTATCAGACTTATAGATCAGACAAGCGCCACATCTAGTAGATCAAAATCATACAAAGATACTATCATCCAAGCTTAAATATTATGACCCATGAATAGAACTTATCCTTCCTTTGGCGCTAAGGTTCCTCCTTCCTTCAGATCTAGATTTGCATCACCACCCAATATACCAGCTCTAGCACTTTATCAGATCTTCAATACTAATTCAGATGGTAATTTGTCACAAGATCTCCTTCCTCTTTTATAGTCTTAGGCCTTCCCCAATACCATGGTCGAAAACCATAACATTTCAATACCATGAACCCAAAACTAGGGATCGACACATCTGACGAGACGCCATGGTCCAAAACATAGGTTCAAGTTCCAAGATCTAACTATCATGGACCAAAAGGATGATCACCAACATATACGCGCTTTTGCAATGTATAACCCACGTGTATACATGCCTTAGTCTAGATGAACCTGCATATATGACTTTTTCTACTTTCTGAATGCCTGAACTGAGATCTGTTACCAAAGAAGGTTGCCATCAAGGACAACACCTATGCCATAACCCCAAACCTGTGCCATAATGCCAACATGCGGATCAACAATGAACCACACTTGTTGGTTCGAAACGCTTCGACAATTATTCTATTATATGATTTATGTGGAAATTCTTTCTAATTTTGATATACATCAAAGAAACCTCAACTCAACAACATTATAAATCCTTAAAGAAAAAAAAAAAACAAAAAAACAAACCTATTACCTAAATTACATATCACTATCACTAGTAAATGAATTTTTATTAAAGAAAGTAACTTAGATTATATATCACTTATAAATTTTATATAAATGAATTTTTATTAAAAAAATGCAACCCAAGAAAACAAATAGCACTTAAGCTATTGAGATTATTTCTTTAAATTCCAGACATTTCAATAAGAATGAAATTGTTCTCCGGTTATAAACCTGAAATGTCACCCAAATTTAGGCAGTGCAAAAGCACATATTCATTTCATTTTGGAAAGAACGTGGTGGGCAACTCGAACTAGTGACCTACTACTCGTGACAAGCATAGCATTCAGGCGACTTGTTTTGCAGGTCATTTTGAATAATGAACTTGTTTGTTTAAGCTGTAATTATTATATTATCGGACATGCTTCTTCTTATTATTCTTTTTGTCTGCCCACACATCAAACTTTCTTTTCTTAGATCTTTCCCGCGCTGATGGTGACATGTTGTTGGCATCTTCAGTTTTTCCTAGCTGCGTGACATATGACGGCTTCAATGCCAGTGGTACGTGGACGGAACTATCTGGGCTAGTTCTATGAGATGCAAACTTCTTCATTTTCCTTACCAATTTCTCCCTTGCTCGATAACAACGATGAAGACTTTTGGCTCTTTTTATGACAATTCCTCCACAATTTTCTTTCCATTTGTAGACTTTCTATTATCTGTTCTTGTAACTGAGTGATAAGGTTGATTATGTTTCTCGTTTTGATCTCCATCACTGGAATTCAGGTATTGGCTTTTTATTATATTATTACATGTACACTCCCCCACAATTTCCTTATCGTTGTCTTTTGTTTTTGTGGGGACATTTATTATGTTTATGTTCTTATCATCATCACCATCATTATATTTTCTTCATTTTCCATTATTTTCCTTCATTTTCCTCCTCACATTCTACCTGCGACTTTTCATCTCCTTTTTCTCCTAATTTCCATTATTTTCATAAATAAATGTGCCAAAAATGCCACTTTTCTTTTCCAAAGACTTAGCCGTTGCCTTTGCCAACTTCCCTAGCCATAAACAGCTAAATTAAAACCCCTTAGGATATCTTGTCCAACATTCAACTTGTAATAAGTGTCACATTCATCCATGCTTATTGTTTGTAACTTCTATTACATGGAATCTTCACAAGGATTGTTACATGTGATGTCCCACTATGAGGTGGAATCACTATTTGATGGGTTGATGAGGATGGCCTCTGAAAGCCCTATTTTTCTGGACCTCTTAGGCCATAGTCTCTCTCATGCTATGGGCAAATGATTGTGAACCAAAATTTCCAATTTTGTGCTAAGAACCTTGGCATTTAAGTGACTTTTTCAGGCTGAGAGCCCAGGGCACTACCTAGCATGGAATGATAGCTTGAAATCAAGAAAAGTACAAGGAGACAAGGGAGTAAAGGAAACTAACTCAACAAGACCTTAACCTTACCCCTACTATCTATGACAGACATTTTGACAAACATATCATCGACATGTGACCTACAGGTCCGAACAACATAATTAAGTGTAGGGCTCTCATACTTATCTAAGAATCATTATGATACATCGTTCCTTCATTGCATTTTCTGCATTATCATCTATTAGGTCATAGACACATTATCCATTCATATACAAGTAAAACAATGTTGAGATCCATACATGGTTGTGGTCATAAAATGTGCGTATAACGAGCCAGCTAAGGCTTCCAGAACTAGTTACACAACCGACAAATTATACAGGACTTCGAAAGCGTTTGTCTAACCAAGGATTCCAGGTCTAGTAAGTCAACCTACCAAGGGCTTCCAGAGCTTTTGTTCTACCAAGACTAGTAACTCAACCCAAGATGTTACAAGGCTTCTAGAGAATTTTTTTAAGGAGGGATTTCAGGACTAATAACTCAACCCAAGCTAAGGAAACACGAGAACCAACAAAAAATAAAACAATGAAAGTAACCCACAATCACCATGGCTATCCAGGAAATGGCAAGGCTAGGAAATCCACTATCAATCCAAGCAATCCTTCGTGCCAATAATAGATCATGACCAAGAATCCACATGCGTATGCCATGCATGCCAAAACTAGTGAAGAAATCATACATGAAAATCGGTAATTGCAAACAAATCTAATGTAGTTGCTAATCCCGATGCCTTCTTGGGCTTTCCTGCTCTTCCTTTACCTTATTTCTCCAAGAATCCAAGTATGCCACACCCTCCAAGAGTGCTCCAAGTAAACTCTAAATATCCAATAGTATGAGAGAGAGACAATAATGAGAGAAAGCTCCAACAATGAACTGAAAAGATGTTACCAACTTAGCCTCAGAATCCATTTTATGGATGAGGCCTATATTTTCTTCATTTTTCATTATTTTCCTTCATTTTCCTTCTCACATGCAACCTGTGACCTTTCACCTCTTTTTTTCCTAATTTCCATTATTTTCATAAATAAATGTGCCAAAAATGCCATTTTTCCTTTCCAAAGGCTTAGCCATTGCCTTTGCCAATTTCCATAGCCATAAACAACTAAATTAAAACCCCCTAGGATATCTTGCCCAATATTCAACTTGGAATAAGTGTCACATTCGTCCATAGTTATTGTTTTTAACTTTTATTACATGGAATTTTCACGAGGGTTGTTACATGTAATGTCCCAATATGAGGTGGAATCATTATTTGATGGGTTGAGGAGGATGGCCTCTGGAAGCCCTGAATGATTTTGGATTGATGTGTTCTATGAGATCTCACATTCATGCTTGGAATATGCACGGGGGTGAATGGATGAAGAGAGATTTGGCCCATCCATTCTACAGTTGCATTCAACTTGTAATAAGTGTCAAATTCATCTGTGGTTAGTGTTTTTAACTTTTAATACATGGAATTTTCATGAGGGTTGTATATGTGATGTCCCACTGTGAGGTGAAATCACTATTTGATGGGTTGAAGAGGATGGCCTCTAGAAGCCCTAAATGATTTTGGATTGATGTGCTCTATGAGATCCCACATTCATGTTTGTAATATGGCGTGGGGGTGAATGGATGAAGAGAGATTTGGCTCATCCATTCCGCGGTTGGGTGTAACGTGGAAGTCCCAACCCACATTTGTATTTTTCATCATCAATATGTGGTTAGTTCTCATTGTATTTCTATGTGCATTATATTGTTTTATATGTAGATTATATGGATGTGATTTCCTTGGTATTTCTATTGCTATTATGCTAGTTATGTATATGTTTTATAACAATAGTTATGCATGGATATCATCATGTTTTTACTCGTAAATGAATGAAAAATGTATCTATGACCTAATGGATGAAATTGAAGCTAATGTGTTGAGACATCAATGGTTCTTAACTATTCTCAGCTAAATATGAGACCCATATGCTCAGATATGTTATTTACACCTATAGATTACATATTCATGATATGTCTGACAAAATTCTTGTCATGGCTAGTAGGGATCCAGTCAAGCTTGTATTCAAGTAATAGAATTTTTACTTTCATTTCCCTGTTGTCTTACTGTTCCTAAGGTGTCATTCAATTATAAGCATTGACCTAGGCTTTGGGCCTAAAAAAGTGACCCAAATCCTAGGGATGCTGGAACTACACTAAGAAAAATAGTCCTTGAACTCTAGCATGCCTTGTCATGAGTGTCCAAAGCCTCTTCAACATTGGCAAGCCTATAACATGGGAGCATCTAGGGATCAAGTGGTTTCCCTTGTAGCATGCATTTGGAATATTTGGGTAAATTTCATACTAATATCATCATAATAGCCCTATAATCTATGAAAACACTTAATGGATGGATCTTTTTGGAATATATCAACAAATTTAGTGGTGTTGTAAGGATTTATCATTAACTAATCTCTATGATAGTAAATCTCAAAGTGAACATTACTCATGATGAAAATTTCTTTATATTCTATATTATGACAACCTTTCTCTTACTTGAGTCTTGTATATAAATAAACATATATGCATGTGTGTGTAGATATACAAGTGTGCATAAGGGAAGATTTAGAATATGCATATGATGAGGCATGGAATGCATGAGTTAGGTTTTTTAGCCTTAGCTAAGAATCATGATTCCAATGCTAGTTGATAAAGAATAAGGGGAGTCCCAATTGAGTGAGTAATTTCCTTAAGGATAATAGAAATAGTATAATTGAGTGAGTAATTTCGTTGAGGATAATAGAAATAGTATAGCTTGTTTGTGACACTTGACACCAAGTAAAGAGAAATGCATCAAACCAACATTAAAATCATAGATCAATGAAAAATCAAGAGTTGGATTTGTATGTAGGCTAAGGTTGCTTCACATTATTTATGTCATGAGGTGAGGAGGGCCTTTCTGCTCAAGTAAGATGCAATGTGATTATGACATACTCCTCATGAATAATGGCATAATGATATAATATTGAATGATAGGGAATTATTTTGAGTTAAGTGTTTGGTTTTGGTAGGTGTTTTTGGTTATAATCAATTTCAATGTCAACTAACAGATTATAGAAAATTTAGGGATGCACTTATGAATGAGCATATAATAATAAAAAATGAACCCTGAGATAAACTAACCATAAGAAAATGAATTCATAAAGATTTAATTATAGTTAAATAAGAGCATCCAAATTCCAAAATAAAAAGTATTACATTCAATTTAAGGAGATTAAAACTATCTCCTAGAAAATAGGAACTTAATCTAAACTAAGACACAAAATACCGTGAAAGAAACTTTCTTCATTAATTTCAAGCGTAGAGAAGTGATGTTGATTTTCAATAGATCATGACTAAAATTAGTATTATTGCACAAACCCCTATCAAGACTTGATTTTTTTGTCAAATTGTTTTCATTTCCAAGCCAATACTATTGATTTCAAGCCAAAAATATCTTTGTGAAGGAAAAAATAGAAAAACTAGATTTGATAATTGAAATTGTTCAATGCCCCTCATTTATCTATTTATGCCATTAGGAAAACCTTCAACTAAAATGGTATTTAGTGATGTGATAATTGAAATTATTCAATGCCCCTCATTTATCTATTTATGTCATTAGGAAAACCTTCAACTAAATGGTATTAAGTTATGTTTATATCTAACTCCATTATTGTTAGAAGTGGGTGTTGCTAAAATAAATGAATTATAGGGCCCGCACATGGCATCCAAAAAGACTATAGAAGACTCTAGATTTATGACATGAGTTATAGGGCCCACACATGGCACCAAAAAAGACTATTTTTTCTTTTATACATTATAAATGATGTATTTTAAAAACTATAATACTAGCCAATAGACATCAATCCAAACTTATTTCATGTATGACATTGCTAAAATTTAAAAAAGATAAAAGAAATGTTACTATTATTAATGTTAAATGAATTAATATATAAGTCAAATATATATCTATTTCAAAAAGAAAAGAAAAAAATTACAAATATTCTTAAGCATGAAGATTCTTGTAAATAAACACTGTTGCAATACAATACAATGGGTGAATACCATGGCTTATCAATACCACATGTGTACAAAATTATACCTCATTACATATCTACACATCTATATCTCATTTCATATGACACTTATTGAAATAACAACTTTTTTAAATAATAAGTTATATTAAAAAGAAAAGAATTTATAACTATTTGGAAATAAATCTCCATTTCTTATTTGATTTTATCCTAAAATATTTAGCGAGAATTATAAATCCTTATTAAATAAAAATTATAAAAATAAAAAGACCTATTACCTAAATTGCATATCACTGGTAAATTAATTTTTATCAAATGAAGTAACATAGATTATATATCACTTATAAATTTATATAAATGATTTTTTATTAAAAAATGTAACCTAAGAAAACAACTAGCACTTTGTACATGTACACCACCAAGGGATGGTGAGTTATGCTGTGGTCATATGTTACTCCAAGAAGTACCCCGTGCCCCCCCGAAGCTCCTAGAGATAAATACATCATACAAGAATCTCATCGTAGGGTATTTGAACAACACCAACTCATTCTCAGAAAGTCGGGAATTTGACCTTCCCTAGAGGCTTTGTCAGAATGTCGATGACCTGTTCATCTGTATCGATATGTTGGAACCTTATAGCTCCCCGTTGCACCGTATCTTGAATATAGTGGTACCTGATATCGATATGCTTGGAGCGATCATGAAATACGGGATTCTTCAATAAACGAATACCATGTTGGTTGTCACATAGGATCACAGTGGTATCCAATGTAAATCCAAATAGCTCACTTGTTGGGTTCTGTTATATTCTTTTGACGTAGTTAACAGGGGGTTTGAGGGGTACCCGTAACCCCATTTTATGGGGTTCGGGGTAGCGCCACCTATGGCTTTGTGTAGACCCACCTATGGTTTTGTGCATGATATTTTGCACATGTTTTTTGGACGCAATGGTTTTTTGGTCCATGGTATTGGACGCGATAGTTTTCGGTCCATGGTATTGGATACGATGGTTTTCGGTCCATGGTATTAGATGCTTCCTCATGTATAAATATGTATTTTAACATTGAAAGGAACATAATGAAAAATCAAGTTGGTAGTCCCAATTTTGGGATCTAATGGGAAAATCTTTGTGTATATGTGTTTTATGTGTTATGATCTTGCATTGTTTATTTTATGTGTTTTAGAATTCGTATGTAGGTAATTTCTATATTGGGTTAAAACCTACATTTGGTATCAAAGTTGTTTTGGCTTCAAGGGGATGCCTTTATTGCTGAGGGGTTTCGCTCGGGCCTGTGGTAAACCCCGTTCAATGGGAGATCTACAAGATCGATTCTGGTGGTGAAAGAAGGGGAGCAGTGGAAAGATAGAGAACGAGAAATTTAATGGTCAGAGTTTTCAGTTGTGCAAACTCAAGATGGGGGATCTGTTGGTGGATAAAGACCAGTGGATCACAGTAGATCTAGGTTCTCAACCAATGGGAGTGTCTAATGAAGAATGGAAGAAGTTGGATCGGAAGGAAAAGAGCACAATACAATTGTGTGTCTCAGATTTAGTATTGTTGAATGTATCAGGGGAAGCTACAACGAAGGCTTTGTGTGTCAAGTTAGGGACTTTGTACCAATCTAGGTCTCTGGTGAATAAACTGTTCCTGTGGAAAAAGCTGTATAACCTGAGGATAAAATATGGAGACTTAGTGACAGAGCATCTGAATGCATTTAATACTATGGTAATTCAGTTAGCATATGTTGATATTAAAATTTCAGATGAATATAAGTGCATTTTTTTGTTGTGTTCTCTACCAGAATCGTGGGATAGTCTGGTTATTGCAATAGGTAGAAATACAACTGCCTTGTATTTTGATGGAATATTCTCATCCTTGCTGACAGAGGAGATGAGACGGAAAAATATGGAGAGCCAAAATGGCGATTCCTTGTCTGTACGCGAGCAGACCCAGAACATAAACAAAAATAAGTCATCGAGTGGGAGATCTAAATCTAAAGGGAGATCTAAATCTCCAAGAAAACTTCTAAAGGTGGTGTGTTGGAAATGTGGAAAGGAAGGGCACTACAAAAGGGACTGTAAATCTAAGCTCTTGACAAAGGAAAGGGATCTGATGAGGCTCCTTCTACAGAGGTGGAAACCACCTCAGATGAAGGTGGGGATGTGTACTTGGCTTCTTCAAGTACACATGTAGATCAAGAGGCATGGTTGGTTGACTCAGGTGCATCCTTTCACTTCACTCCCTATAGAAAATGGTTCTATGAGTATAAGAAATATGATGTTGGGGGATGACAGGAAGGCTAGAATCGTTGGTCGTGGAAAGGTAAAGTTGAAATTGCAAGGTGGAAGGGTTAGAACGCTTCCAGGTATTCTACATATTCATGCATTAGCCAGAAATCTGATTTCTGTTAGCAAGTTGGATGATGCAGGTGTAAAAACAATGTTCGAGAAGGATACTTGCAAGATGGTTTAGGGAGCACTGGTATTGATGCTGGGAGTTTGGATTGGAACTCTGTACAAGCTGAAAGGTAGCACTGTTATTGATGGGTGCAATAGTTCTATGGTTCCTGAAAGTGGAGCAAAAAGCCTAGTGGTCTCTGGAGAGAATACCATGTTGTGGCATCAAAGCCCTGGACATATTGGAGAAAAGGACCTTCAGATACTTTATGGTAAAGGTATGGTAGAAGGTATGAGTAATATCCCTCTGGATTTTGATTTCTGTGAAAACTATGTATATGGGAAGCAAAATCGGATAAGTTTCCCCTCTGGCAGTAATAGGGCAAAACATATATTAGAACATGTGCACAGTGATGTGTTTGGACCTGTGAAGTTTCCATCACTGAGTAAGTTTGTGTACTATGTATCATTTATAGATGAATTCTCAAGGAATACATGGATATATTTCCTTAAGAAGAAATCTGAATTCTTTGACAAGTTTAAAGAATTTAAGGCTCTGGTGGAAAACCATATAGAGAAGAAGATAAAGGTGCCGAGGATAGATAAGGGTGAAGAGTTTTGCAGTAAGGAATTTGAAGAATTCTGTAAGAAGTGTGGTATATCACAGCAGAAGACTACTCTATATACACCTCAACAAAATGGAGTTGCAGAAAGAATGAATAAGACGTTGATAGAAAGGGAAAGAAGCATGCTTAGTGGTGTCGGGTTAGGACATGATAGTAAGCCAGTGAAGGTCCCTATTCCTGTAGGTGTGAGGTTATCTGCTGAACAATGTCCCAAGACACAAGAAGAGGAAGAGGACATGTCCCGTGTTCCATATGCAAGTGCAGTCGGTAGCCCAATGTATGCAATGATCTGTACTAGACCATACATTGCACATGCAGTGGGAGTATTGAGCAAGTTTATGTCAAAACCAGGAAAGGAGCATTGGATAGCAGTGAAGCGGGTTTTCAGGTATTTGCATGGCACTAGTGATTATGTTCTATGCTACCAAGGAAATCCAAGATTGGATAGAGTGTTGGATATTCATGGCTTTGTTGATGCAGACTGGGTTGGAGATCTGGATCATAAAAGATATACAAGTGGGTATGTGTTTAACCTATTTAGAGGTGCAGTCAGTTGGATGAGTAAGAAACAATCTATAGTGACACTATCAACTATAGAGGTAGAATACATGGCAGCCACTCAAGCAAGCAAGGAAGCAATTTGGTTGTAGATATTGTGTTCAAGTATGGGGATAGTACAGGAAGCTATAAGGATAGACTGTGACAGCCAAAGTGCAATTTTCTTGGTAAAGAACCCTACATATCATTCGAAGAAAAAGGACATTGATGTTCGGTATCACTTTGTGAGGGATATGATAGAAGACAAAAAGGTGTTGCTGGTAAAGTTGGACACTTTGAAGAATACTGCAGATGCATTAACAAAATCTGTGAGCTCTGAGAAGTTTTCCTGGTGTAGAGAAACAATGGGCGTTTGAGGGTTGGAAAAAAGACTAAGTTCTCCTGTGGCCCCCTATGGAAAGAAAACAAAAAGTGGGAGAATGTCTGGTTCTGTTATATTCTTTCCACGTAGTTAACAAGGGGTTTGAGCAGTACACATAACCCCACTTTATGGGGTCCGGGGCAGCACCCCAGAAAATTTTGATTTTGGACCCTATGTTAGGTTGGGCTGACCCACCTATGGTTTTGTGAATGATCTTTGCACATGTTTTTTGGACGCGATGGATTTTCGGTAAATGGTATTGGACATGACGGTTTTCGGTCCATGGTATTGGATGCGATGGTTTTCGATCCATGGTATTGGATGCTTCGGCATGTATAAATATGTATTATAACATTGAAAGGAACATAATGAAAAATCAAGCTGGTAGTCCCAGTTTTGGGATCCAGTGGGAAAATTTCTATGTATATGTGTTATGATCTTGCATTGTTTATTTTCTATGTTTTAGAATTCGTATGCTGGTAATTTCTGTACAGGGTTAAAACCTACATCATTAAAGAGCTTTCACAACTAGATTGCCTCCAGGATATCGAAGCAGATCCCAAGGAGAAACAATAGCCGAAAGTGCTCTTCCAATCCACCACACTTCCTGCTCAATCAACATCAGTGTATCCAAGTAGTCTCATATCTCCGGAAGTGTATCTTAACCCATAAGTAATTGTGCCATGAAGATATCTCAACAAATTCTTGGCACCAATGTAATGTATGTGCTGAAGTTCGACCATATTTTGACTCAACATGTTGACTGCGAAGCATAAATCTGGATGGGAGTTCACTAAGAACATTAATGCTTCGATGAGTTGATGATACCCGATGGCATTTTATAAAGCAGGTCTAGCAACGGTATTCCTTAACTTCTTAAAGTCAAGCTCCACCGAGGTAGTAACAGGCTTGTAGTCCACCATACCGAATCTTTCCAATATCTTCACCACATAGTTTCCTTGAGATAGGAAAGTTTCCCTTTGTTCTTGCCAGACTTCAAGTCCTATGAAATAGTGCATCAGTCCTAGGTCCTTCATTTCAAATTCAGAAGCCAAATCCCTCTTACATTTTTGAATGATAGGGTCTGTACCTATTAGAAAGAGGTCATCCACATACACCACCAGTATGAGAGGTTTGTCATCTTCAACCTTAAAGTAAAGGTTAGGATTGGGTTCACTCCTAGTGAATCCCAACTTCATCAACTAGCTATCGATCCTCTCATACCATGCTTGGGGTGCTTGCTTCAGCCCACAAAGAACATTCTTCAACCTACATACATGAGATTTTTTATCATAAATCTCAAATCCTTCGGGTTGATCCATGTAGACCTCTTCTTTGATAGAACAATGCAAGAACACGGTCTTGCCATCCATCGATGTAGGTTACATCCTTGTGAAGCCACAAGGTCTATGATCGAGCGAATGGTGGTATATCTAACAACACCTGTGCAAATATCTCATCATAGTCTATACCTTCCTTCTGGGAGAAGCCACAAGCAACAAAACGAGCTCGGTGATTTTCTGCACTTCCATCAGCTACATGCTTTATCTTGTAAAGCCAATTAGAAGTGACAACTGATTTGTCCTCTGGTTGTTAAAATTTCTATTTTCCCACCCCGGTTTTCAGTTTCTCCTTATTTCTACCATGTAGTTAAATGCCCTTTCCCATAACCATACATTCAACAAGCTGGAAAAATAAATTTTGCTGAAAACAAAAATTCTGGAAAATTTACAAAATGCTGGAAATTGCAGAAATAAAAATCAGCAGTAATAAACAGCCATAAAAACACATTAAAACACTGATATTTTTGGTCAACGTGACCCTGGAAAAACCAGCTACAACTCTTGGGGAAAACCAGTTTGAGAGCTCTTCTTTATTTCTGAAAAAGGTCTTTTTACAGTAAGAAAATTTCAGCAAGAAATTACGGCAAAATGATTTTTTCAGCAAGCAAACTTATCCGTTTTCAGCCCAACGGACCACCTGGAAACTTGTCTTTCTGCTGTTCTGATTTTGCTGAAGAGCTGCCTGGTATGTGTGCCAAACTGCTGCCTCTTTCTCCTTCTTGTCCAGAAATCTCCCTTGCTCTCTTGCTCTCCTTCTCCCAATCTGCTCATGAAAGAATGAATGATCTTTTCCTCCTTTTCCTCCTTTAATATAACTCCAAGTGACTTTTGGGTGATCCAAGTAACTTTTGGGTGATCTCTAAATCCAATGGCTGAAATAGATTTAGATCAATGGCTGAGATTAAATGCACATTTAAATCTCACTTTCTATTTTTTAATTCACCCCACTTTAATAAATACCCACTTAGTCATTTATTTCCAAAGTCACTTTTCCTTTCTAATTTTTCATTGACTTTATAAAAGTCACTTTAAAATTAGATTTAGTAACTTTATCACTTAAAGTCACTTTTAAATTAGATTTTAACTTTATAAAAAATTATAAAGTCACTTTACGAGAAAAATTAAAATCTTTTGGACACTTTTCCCTAGGCCAAAGATCAAAGCCCAAGGGAACCACCTATCCTCCGGTACCAAATTTCAACAAAGATTATTGCAAATAAGTTGGCATTAAGAGAGGGACTACAACGCCATACACTCCTGAGCAGAATGGTATGGCTGAAAGGAAGAATCGCTTTATTGTAGAAGCACTTTTTGTGCCATGCTTCATGATCAAGGCTTTTCGAAGTTCCTATGGGTTCAAGCTGCAAATATCGCCATGTATGTTCAAAACCGATGCCCTCATCAAGCATTGGATTCCAAGACTCCCGAAGAAATGTTCAATGGCAAGAAACCCGATGTCTATCATTTGAGAATTTTTGGAAGTCACATATATTTTCATGTGCCAAAAGAGAAAAGGAGCAAATTGGGTGCATCTAGGAAGAAAGGAATCTTTGTGGGATATAGTGAAAATTATAAGGGATATAGAATTTATGTGGCTGGTCAAAAGGAAGTTGAGATAAGTCATGATGTCACCTTCAACAAAGATATGGCCCTCAGGAAGATCAACAACCTTCCTATCCTAAGGAAGGACGAAGACGCTGACACCGGAAATCAGGGTGAAAAAGAGGACGAAACAATGACTGGTGTTGATGAACCTATGGATCCTATAGATCCTCCCCCTCATGAGCCTTCTTCCTCCAAGAGGAGACTCTCATGGCTTAGGGAGATTCTTGAAGATGCTGAGAGACATATTGCACCAAGGGGGACTTTCTGTGAATGCAAGAAGCCCACAAAGATACCCTTCTCTGCGGTGGGCTCTAGTTTGGTCCTCTTCTCCTTGGGTATATAGGAGTATGTAATGCATCCAAAGATATGAAGATGACCAATATCAGGCTTCTTCCCAGAGAAAGCCTCCTCCGGAGTCATGTGCCCCAAGGCACGATGCGGACTCCTGTTCTGCAAGTAAACAGCTGTGTTGCAGGCCTCTGCCCACAAAAACAATGGCAACCCCTGATCATGTAACATGGCTTTGGCAGCCCCTATGATGGATCGGTTCTTCCTCTCCGCAACCCCGTTCTGCTGGGGGTTGTAAGGAACAGTGAACTCCCTCCTGATGCCTGCCTCCGCACAATAGTCAACAAACTCTCCAAGGGTGTACTCTCCTCCATTGTCCGACCTCAGGGACTTGATCTTCCGACCTGTCTGTGTCTCCACAAGAGCTCTGAACTCCTGAAACCGCTTGAAGACCTCACTCTTGGTCTTCAAGAAATAAATCCAGGTCCTCCTGGAGTGATCATCAATGAATAAAACATAATACTCATATCCACTCAAGGAAACATGAGACATCCGACCGCTCACATCAGAATGTATCAAATCAAGTATCCCAGTCGCTCTGCTGTCACTGCTGGGAAAAGGGGATTTGGCAAACTTGCCCATAGCACATCCTCTACAAGTATCAAAGTGATCAGTACTGAAATCTGGCATAACTGTAGTGATCTCCCGCAAGGTCCTCAAGGCTCCATGATACATATGTCCCATCCTGCGGTGCCAAATCTCACACTGCTCAGAACTGCTAGCTCTGCTGTCGGTACTACTACTCAATGCCAAAAGGGGCTGGAATGCAAACCTGTACACCTTTGCATGGCGTACACCTATCACTCTAGCTGACTCAGTTGGAGCGCCCCTTGGGATACATCAACACCTGTCTTCCCCTGAACAGTACCTCATATCCTCTATCCTCCAAAGCTGAGACAGATATGAGGTTCTTCCTCATCCCTGGCACATAAAGAACCTCTGTCACTTTCAAGGGAGGTTTGGACTCCCTCTGAAATGTCAGTGTCCCCACCCCGACTGCTCTAACAACTCTGTCATCACCGAGTACTACCTCTACATCAGTGCCACTCTCTGAAAGCTTTGAGAAGTACTCACGGACTCCTGTCATATGACGTGAAGCCCCACTGTCTACATACCAGATACCTGTAGATGCTCCGCTAATCGAGGGAAAAGCCTGCTCCCTCTGAACCTGTATGACAGGTGATCCTGCACTAGAGGACTCACACATAGTGAATGCAAACTCCCGGTCAAAACGACCTGCAAAGTCCTCAATCTCTGCTGATGCTGCCAAACTCTGGTCCTTCCCCTTCTTCTTCTTCTTCTCCGGACACACAACTGCATAGTGTCCCATCTTTTGGCAATTCCAACACTTCACCTTTTGGAATAGTCCTTCTGTGTGTTTACCTGTTTACCTTTACCTTTGCCTTTGCCCCCACCACTGCTTGTGGAAGCCTGCTTCTTCCCTTTGCCTTTCTTGCCTCCTGCCATTAGTGCTACATCCTCATCCTGCTCAACTGGCTTGGCTGCCCCAAGCTGACCTTTCCTGATCTCTGTCTGAATGCAATCATCCCAAAACCTCTCCCATGTGGGAAGGGTCTCATGAGCACAAACCCCATCAGCAAAGTTCATCCATGAATGGGGGAGGCCATTTACCGCAATCCACACCAACTCAGTGGGTGGA
>APFE030422597.1:0-23701 GCA_000404065.3 Pinus taeda | reverse complement strand
TTATGTTCTATTTGCAATTTACTTTAATGCTGATGTGATTGCTAATCTGGAAAAGATATTGAGCTAACTGTGAAAATTGAAATAAATTGCTCTAAGCATAGAACATACCTAAAATTAAAACAGATGGATTAGCAGATGGAGTTCTCCCTAGTTGAGAGGGAGTGTTAAAATTGGCAACTAGGGCCAAACTCCACGTGGGTCACCTTATTTATGACAACTGATATTTTTCTTGGATTTCTCTCTCCGAGAGGTGTAGGATTGATCTAAAGATCATCCGATTCCGACATGTACAAATGAAGTTACGAATTTATTTTGATTATGGACAAATTGTCAAGGTCGACCAGTAAACTTATGTAGGCTCAGAAGCCCAACAATCACGTCTATTCATCCTCAACGTTTGGTATAAATACATGATGCCTTAGCCTCATTTGGATACACTATCTTCACACTTCTCTCTCTCCTCATCGATTGGGTATAGATTTCTGGGCCTCTCTCTCTCTCTCTCTCCACACATCTGAACTTTCAGGAGGCGAAATGTCAGGAGGCCGAACTTTCAGGAGGCTGAAATTTTAGGAGGTCGAAATGTCAGGAGACCAAATTTCTAGACAGTTTCACCAAGCGTTGACTAGCATTCGTTGACCTCCTTTGACTGTGTTTTTGTGAGGGCTATCTTTGTTTGGGCAGGCCGCATTTCTAGGCACAAAAATCAAAGCTAAATGTTGACTGTTGACCAACGTTCACTGCAACAAGGGCTAACTGTAGGTGGGTTGTTTGACTAGACTTTGACTGGGCTGAATTTGATTGTTTTGAGGGTTGTTTTATCTCTATGTTTGGACGCCGAAGTTGATTGAAGTTGATCGATTTGCTGGGGGCCAAATCTGCCCTTTTGACCAGCGTTGACTTTTTTGGTTAGGGCTCTTTTGCTATTGTTATCAATTATCAGATTTGTAAATTGTACTATCTCTCTTTGCTGAACTATTGAAGACTAAAAGAAGATTTGATCAAGGGTTTCCCCACATTGGGGTTTGTCCCTGGCTAGTGCCACATCTTGTGTCCTCTTGTCTTGGCTTGTCGTCTACTGTTTATGTTTATGTTCTATCTGCATTTTACTATCATGTTGATGTGATTGCTAATCTGACTATTAATACTGGGCTAATAAAGAAATTGAAGTAAAATTGCTCTAAAGGATAGAACATACTGTTGTTGCCTAAAATTAACAATATATCATCAATCAAATCTCTTATAATGACGTGCTTGGCCTTTCCCTCCTCACCTTTTTTAACTAGAACAATAAATTTGTACTAAGGTAAAATTTGTAGCTAGAACATGTAGCTAAAGTACAATGAGATGAATACTTCAAGGATAAACTTTTCCATTATTCTAGAAAGAGGGGGGGGGGGGCAAAAAAACGATCCCTCTCGACAAAAGAAGTTGGGTGATCCAAAACTAGACTTTATTAAACTTGAGCCTATTGCTTCTCGAGAACACAAGTAGACTCTTACAAATTGTTTGCACAAGTGGTACACAAATAAAACATTTCTAATATTTAATCAAAACTCACCCCCCTACTAGAATCAGAAGAGGCTAAAGAATGATGGGCACTAGATTTTCGAGATTTCTTGCTTTGATCTTTCTATTTCTTGTTAACGGAGGGGTTGGTTGTTGATTGCTTTGTAAAACTTTTGAATATGAAGGAGAAGAACATGAGATATTGACCTCATTCTCTTCCTTTGAACTGGCCTCTTCTTCCATTTTATTTGAAGGTGAGCTATTTCAATAGCCTTAGAACTAGGAACTTCCTCAACATGAGAACAAATGTTCTTTGAAGCCAAGCCATTTGATCTTGATCTGGTTGGTCTTCTTCAATTGTGATTTTGCATTTGAGGACTTCTAAGCTTCATATCTATTACTGGAGGGAGGATGTTGATTAGATTCATACTTGCTAGAATGAGGCCTCTTAAATGAATGATTCTTGTGCTTCCTTGAAACTGGTTTGAGAGGTTGGAGGTATAGAAGGAGACTAAGGTGCTATAGCTTTTGGACAATGTTTTGCAAAGTGCCCATACTCATGGCGAAAAATGCATTTAAAAGGAACTTGCTCACAATCTAGAGCTTGAACGTGGGACTACCCCCCCAAGTCAAACTAAATTGCCTCAGGAGTTATTTTACAAAATCCATTTCAACACAAATTCTGACACGAGAAGTTTTGTCCTTGCCCTTAGAACTAGAAATGTAGCGGCCCAATTTTTCACCGATGGCTTTGAAAATACCATTGTTGTTTCAAAATGAGGGAAGATACGACAATCTATTCCAAATAGGTGCATAAGAGATTTCCCTGGAAGGTTTAAAATCCAAAGTCCAGTGAACTAGAAACATTCATGTGGAGCCCATGATTAGGGCCCAAATTTGTAAATTAGATCCATGTGCTCCTTGCTTTCAAAACAAAAGAAAAAATAATTGTTTCCACAGTATAAAGTACTAATAGGCTCCCTCGTTCTAAAACAAAGCTATAATTGGGTCAAAATTTGGTGATTTTACCAATCAATCCTCTTTCCTTAAGGGAATTAACATTTGTCTTTGCAAAGGCGACAAATCCCAAATCAAGAGAATGAGTTGTATCCACCCTTTTTGCAAAATCTACCATAGAGAAGAGAACCATGACCATCCATGCCGGGGTTGGGAAGATTGCCCATTGTACCAACATTGAACTCAACAATGTGCTTGTTTTAATTAGGATCTGCGTAACAAACACCACTAGATCTAAAAAATGGCACAAAGGAAATCAACCAAACAAGCCCAACAATAAAAAACTTGAAACTCTAAATTTGTAGCAACACTGACACATCGACAAACTGCTGAACTTTCACCAAGGTTCCCTCATGAGACAAATTGCATTTATTGAATCCTAAAAGGATTTGCTATAACAAATAGAGCAATAGTTGATCCTACCTATTTTTTGTTGAATGGATTTGGACACTATTTCCTATAAATATTCCTGTCATCTCCAATTGAGAATTGATAATGGGTTGAAGAGAAATGAAGCTAGTAGCTAAATGGGAGCTTATAGGGCATAACTTTTGATTATTTGTGAATTTCCTCATAAGGCTAAGTTCTTGTTAATTTTTACGACTTGATTGTTCTCTACTTAGATAATTGCACTTTCAAAACTTTTCATCATTTGCACTTTACATTTAGCCATTACATCATATCATTATTAGCAATTATGTAACAAAGAACAATAACATCAATAATGCAACGAAACAATAAAGAACAACAGAAGAAAAACATGCACAAATAGAGACACCATGATTTAGGTCAAAGATCAAGGCAAAACCCCAAAAGGGGGGAAGCCTAACCAGATTCTTCTTCTATTAGATATTCATCAAATGTTCAGCTGAGATACAAACTATAGTACGAATGAGATAAATCAATCACATCGGGCCTCCTAGGACCAACTTAAGTCAGTTCACAACTACATTTGGCTCCTAGGGCCAACCTAAGTCAGTTCACAACAACGTTTGCCTCCTAGGGCCAACCTGAGTCAGTTCACAACTACGTTTACCTCTTAGGGCCAACTCAAGTTAGTTCACAACCATGCTTGTGAACTTAACGATCTAATCTCTATAGAGATGCTGCCATCATTGCCACAAGAAGTAACATTCTTGTTATAGGAATAAGTGTCATCACCATCAGAGATCATCGTTGTCATGAATCAATGTTGTCAAATGTCCTCAAATGTTATCAAGAATCATCCCTGTCAAGAGTCATAAGAGTAGGTGCCATCACTATCAAGTGTCATCATCAAAGATATAATGCCATCATCAAAGATATATTGCCATCAAGGGTTATTGTCTTCATGTACTAAAAACATGGTCATTGTCATGATATTGTCATCATATAGGAGCAAAGTCACTGCCATCATATAAGAGCAAGGTCGCCATCTCAACAAGGTTACTGTCATATCACAACAATGTCACTACTATGTATAGGGTTACTGCTATACATCCATGAAGGTCACTGACATGTCATTCATCGAGAGTATCAGCGTGTGTGCACTGAGGTCATTGTTATTCGAAGGTTACTGTTATACTTTGCAATATAACAAGGTCACTGCTATATCATGTTTTCACGATCATCTCAGATAGTTATGCAGACTATTGAGCCATAGAGATAGATAAGTAACTCATATGAACCATATAGTGAATGCAAACTTATACTAAATGTGAGCCACTTGAAAAATGTAATATAAATGTGAACCCACATAGAATTAATATGAACCATAACATGAGCCATAGATAAGAGTAATTCAAACTACGGTAATAAATAAGCGAGCCATAGTGGAAGTGAATCTTAATAGAAGCGAGTCACTGCATAACCGAGGCACTTTAGAAAACGAGCCTCAGAGAATGTGTGCGCCAAGATATCAAGCCACCGTTTATATCGAGCACAGTGATAGCGAGGCAATATAATGAACCATAACATATAGAGTGCGAGCCACATAACGTAAGAGAAAGCCATAGTTAATACAAAATATACGAGTTACAAGTTAGAGTGATGTCACAATTAATACAATATCATAGGTGGAGCGATGCCACTGCTACTGGTTATACAACCCATAGGTGAAAATACGATCCACAGAAAGTGAGCTACAGTTTGAACTCCAAAGAATAGTGATTTAATGACTGAGCTACAAATATAATATGAGCCACAAATATGTGAGTCAAATAAATAGAATGCAAGCCATTGTGCTGTGCCTTCAAAGAATGTGAGCCATATAAGAAAAGAACTGATACACAGAAATGCCATGCGAGCCATATAAGAAGAGAACTGGTACACATAAATGCCATGCGAGCCATATAAGAAGAGAACTGATACACATAAATGCCATACGAGCCTTAAGAAATACAACACATGCCAGAGTGAAGCCTCTCAGAAGAATTTGAGCCACAAAAAATAGATACGTAAGCCATAGAGCATGAGTTGAATAAGTCAAACAATGATCTCATTATATTGACATTCGTTTGGCAAAAAATGAATCCTCCAATATTGGAGAAAACATATGAGGCTGACCTTGTAACTAGGAGAAAACACAAAAGTTAAAATTTGCTTTTAAATATATTAACAAATAATTGCTTTGCCCAAATAGATATAATAATAATATTTCTCTTTTAATCCAATTGATTTTTTTCCTTTTGACCAATATAAATCCTCTTTAGGGCACAATGGGCTTTCCTTTGGGGTAGTTGGGTTTCTCATGGGAAATTCGTCCTGAAGCTACCCAAATTTCAATACTCCCTCTCAACTAGGGAGGAATTTCCATCAGCATCATAAGTCTCATCTCAGATATGTCATTATCTCAGCTCGTCTCATCTCATCTCATCTCGTCTCTAGAAGAATAATCCACAACCGATGGTAGGGGAGATTGATTAGATCCTCCAAACCCTACTGGTCTCCAATTCAAGTTCCATGACCTTCAACTCTGTTGCATCAACAAGAAATCGATTTTATCACATCTCGTCTCAACTTGTTTCCTTTTATCATCAACTGAGCAATGATGTCCCAACGTAAAGAAGAATAATCATCATAGGGGAGCTTCGACTTCCACCCTATATCCACAGACAATAGGGGAAATTAATCTACCACCCTATATATCCGATTGACAATGAGAAGGATACCACTTTACATTAGAGGTAAGGATCACAATCTATCCTATTGTCCGACAATTGGTAGGATATGACTTACCATGAGAGGTAAGGATCACAACCTATCCTATTTTTCGTTGATCTTCCCTTCTTGACCCTCAAGAGCCAGTGGTAGAACATTTGCATCCCATCACTTGAGTGAGATACCACTTACCATAAATGGTAAGGATCACACCCTATCTCAAGTCTCCTCACCCATTGCCTAGATGGGTGGTAATCCCAAGAAGCCCAATTTGTGGGTAGGATGCATACTGGGGTATACTTTGTCACGTCCCAGACTTGATGGCAGGGGGAGATACCCACTTGTCATAAGTGACAAGGATCACACACACACCCTGCAGTGACAATAGGAGGGATACACTTATTGTAGGGGTAAGGATCACACCCTATCCTATTGTCTAGAGTTCCCTCAACCCCCTGAGCTCTTTGACTCAATTCCTCTCCCTAGGAGCTCAAACAGGGTGGAAGAGAATAGCTCGATGTTCTCAACTAGCCATAACCCATTCCTAGGAGGGTCACATCCATTAGTCCAAGTTGTTCTCTGAAGACTAAGAACTTCTCTTTTGACAAAGGTTTGGTAAGAACAATCTGCTCATCTGTTGAAGTCTTATTGCTTTAAGTTCACAACAATTCATTGTTGGAGCCTCACTGCTCCCTCTGCACCATATGCCAGATATAATGATATCTAATCTCAAAATGCTTGGATCGGTCATAAAACATGAGATACTCTAAGAGTCAAGTATGTCATAGTGATGTCCAACACATTCTCAAATAACTCTCCATGGAGCTTTTTCAATCACATTGCCTCGCAATTAGCCATGATAGCAACAATTTGCTCTACCTCAGTTATAGTTAAATCAACAGACTTCTGTTTTCGGCTCATCCAGGAAATCATGGTAGACCCCAAGCTATAGCAACACCTAGATGTGCTTTTTCCTGTCAACAACATTTCTAGTCCACCAACATCGATGTATCCATCAAGTCCGGTAGCATATTTCAACCTAATGATTAATAGTTGTCTCAACAACCCAATATACATCTCTAGTCTCTATCTAGTTCAAGGATCACGCTATAAGACAAGGATCCATCAAATCTGAATCTGAAGAGGAGTCTCTCTCAACTGCTTTAGTGTAATCCATCATGTCAAGTCTCCGACAACATACTTTTTAACAAGGAAGCCTTCATCATCTCTTTGTTACACTTTTTAATCTCAAGATGTTGATCATCTAGGCTTTGAGGCCATCCCCCTCTACTGATTTCTAAGATGATTCGATCTTTTCAGGAATAAACCGTTAGCATATATAAAACCATACATTAAGGACATACCTTCAACCTTGAAGAGAAGTCGGGGTCTGTATCAGGTGTCCATCAATCCAAGCATACCAAGTCCAGGGGACTTGCTTGAGTTCATATGGGATAGACTTCAGTTTGTAATCATGAAACACTTCTTATGTGCCTCAAAGTTTTGACGTAGCTTCAAGTCCGCTTCTTCCTTAAGGAAGGCAACTTCACATACATTTGATAATAGTGCATCTGGCAATAGGTGCTAGGATATTATCACAGTCTTCTCCCTCTGAGAGTATCGTATCACTGTTGAGCTTAATATCTCAAAAGCATTTGACATTGCCACATCTTGTCATTTAAGCATGCAGGGAGAATAAACAATAGTCTAAAATGATAAATCTAAACAAGTGCAGAAAATAATGTCTTGGAAGTACTTATCTCTCATGAGGATTGTAGGAACCTATCAACTTCCTCTTGATCCTGTCTCCATGATTCATCATGGTCCGTCAACCATATGACAATGTTGTGTTTAGACCAAATGTGCCATCTTGAACACCACCTGTATCCTTAATTTCCTTCATCAACAACCAAGCTCAACCATCGATGACCACTAGATCGTGCATCATACCGTCACCTAGGGTTTCTTTGAGTTTGTTACAAGTACTTGAATAATTGAATGGGTTCTTACAGATCATATCATGAACAATTTTGAATCATACCATGGCTTTTCCATATCAAGGTCATTCTTAGGTTTTCTCTCAAACCCTAGCTTCTAGAGGCTTCTTAGGATTTCCTTCAAACCCTAGCATTTTTTTAGGTCTCTACCATCTTCATCCTGTTCACTTTGCTTTGATCATGAACTTCATCATAAGAGTCTTCACGGGGTGATCTCAATGATTTTTCTTTAGCCCAACTCTGATACCATGCTAATTTTTAGGGCTTGATTGTTCTATGCTGTAGATAATTGCATTTTCAAAACTTTTCATCGTTTACACATTACATTCATCTCATTACGTGATATCATCATTAGCAATTATGTAGAGAGAACAATAACATCAACAATGCAACAGAACGGTAAAGAACAATAGAAGAAAAGCATGGACAAATAGACACCATGATTTAGGTTAGATACCAGGGCAAAACCCCATGAGGCTGGGAAAACCCATCCAAATTCTTGTTTTGTTAGATATTCATCAAATGTTCAGCTACGATATAAAGTATAATATGAATGATATACATAAATCACATCGAGCCTCCTAGGGCCAACCTAAGTCAGTTCACAAATACGTTTGTGAACTTAACGATCTGATCTCTATAGAGCTGCTGCCATGTCATTGTCACAAGAAGTAACATCCGTGTCATTGGAATAAGTGTTGTCATCATCAGAGATCAACACTGACAAGGGACATGATCATTGTCACGGATCAACACTGTCAAATGTCGTCAAGTGTTTTCAAGAATCATCTCTATTAAGAGTCATAAGAGTGGGTGTCATCATTGTCAATTGTCATCATCAAAAATATAGTGCCATCAAGGGTTATTGTCATCATGTACTATAAGCATGGTCATTGTTATCATATAGGAGCAAAGTCACTGTTGTCATATAAGAGCAAGGTTGTTGTCATCATACTGTCAACAAGGTTCCTGCGATATCACAATAATGTCATTAATATGTATAGGGTTACTATTATGACATCCATCGAGATCTTCTTGATGCCTTTGATGATCTTATCAATACTTTGGTCCTTGATTGTCCTTTGATGAGTTTCCCTTCCTTGGTGTGTCACCTTAGCTCTGATTCCATAGTGAGAAATCTAGGGCAGTGAGATAAGATGATTTCTCTTGCTTGATAACTGTTTGTGAGATGTTTTATTTTACTTTATTCACGTCTTCTTTTCTTGATTATTATTATGTGTTCTCTTCATCAAACAACTAACAAAAACATAAAGAACAATGAGGCAAAGGACACAAGATATAAGCGATCAACCAGGGCCAAAACCTCTCCAATATTGAGAGGAAAACCCACAAAATTATTCTTCTTATAGAATCTTTGATTTGACGAATTCCAAGACCTAGACCCTTGACCAAAACTTCTCCAAGACCAAGTCAATTTTTGTCTCAAGTCAAAAACAACTTCTTCTTGCTAATGCTGCAATTCCCCCTTCATTCATAGCCCTTGGCCATGCAACCCAAGTCTAAGATTCTCGGCCTCTCTTCCTGCGATTCTCGGCTTCCTGTAGATGGCTGCAATTTTCCCACGTGTGACCGAAATAGGGTAATGTTAACCCTTTCCTCCTTCGCTTGGCTTGTGCCAGTCTTCTAGTAATTTTGGCTTGCAAGATACTCCTCTTCTACTTATTTTGTCCTCCTTGTGTCTTTGATTTGCTGCAATATAATGTGCCCTAGCTTCCTCACACATGTGGAGAGAAACTAAGCCAAAACCAATTCAAAAATTCGTTCTTTATTTTCTTCCTTCGTCCTCCTCTTCTTCGCTTCTTTTTCTTTCTTGTGATCGAGTATCAAATGTGTGATGTGTGTCTTTGAGAGAGGCCAAGTGCCTCCTTATATAGGCTTCTCGTCCATGATTTGAGGCCGACTTGCCATTTAATCTAGGACAACTTGGCCTTGGTGTAGGGTGATTGCTTCATTTGGAGATTTACTTACTAGTCGCACTTGGACTTGGTCTTGGAGGGTCTTTTGACTTTTACAATGACTCAAATAAATTCACTTTACAGTATGTAACATGCCCAAATGGGTCTTCAATACATGACAATGACTCAATACATGACAATGACTCAATTGACTTTATGACTCAATGACCAATCCTAAGAGCTCACAATGGGAGCTTGACCTAAAAATAATTTTTTCTTGTGTATGAAACCCATGGCTCCAGATCATTAATAATAAATTTATCTTTCTCATTAAATACATAAAATCATGATTACACATGTCATTATGAAGATTGAACCTAGTTACATATTTCAACAAATGGAAGGATTTTCCCTACGTTTAATTCACGCAACAAAGAAAGTTGATGTAGCACTAAAAGAAGAAATGTCACTTGTAGATGTATTAGAGGTCATTTTTCTCCCAACTCCTAAGGAAAGATGTGGTGTTGGATTCCTTGCTACATCAGGAGCTTGTTTTCAACTCCTAAGGAAAGATGTGGTGTTGGATTCCTTGCTACATCAGGAGCTTGTTTTCAAAATTTGGGTTTTTCTACCCTATCATTTCAATAACAACCTTGGGGTTATAGTCCAGATGGGAAATCCCTCTAGATTAAAGTTTTGGACATAGAGTAAATTTGACCTTCCCACATATTTGAACAAGTTCTCCATATGCCTAAGAAATGTTTGTGGAAACAAAGATGAAACCCAAGGCAAAAGAAAGCAAAGGTTTTTGCAAAAACTCATATATTGAAACTTGAATTACTACTTTATCTAGATTTTGTATGTGAAGAATATATTTAACCTAAGTTAGTTTGTAAGTGGAAGTATTTTTGGGCATAGATCTTTGAAAAAATCAACCAAATCAGACCTAGGATTCCATTTTTCTTTTTGGAAATTTGTGTAGAATCCATAGTTTTAAAAACCTGAACCGGTGACCGGACCGGTCCACCTAATAAACTGGGTTTCTAACCAGAACTGGTCAAACCGGGACTGGTCAGGTCTAAATGAACTGGTCTTTCTAAAAATACATGAAATAATTAGTTTTTAATAAAAAAAGCTATTTTTAAGATTTAAAACCATGATTCCAAACCAATAAAGACAAAATATGCAAGGTTTACTCATCTATATACCATGTAAAGGTGAATATATCAAAATGGCATCAAGTGTAATGCATATCCGCAGCAAAATACATAATCAATGAGGCTCTAAATGGCCTTTAGAGTCTAAAAACAATGCTCTAAGCTATGGGGTCACTGACCTACTACAAATCTACATATCAGTGATCAACAGCATGATCACTCCTCATCATGATCAAACTCATCACCACTACTAGACAAGAGATCATCAACATGAGCTACATAAATAATATGGCTTAGAGTTTGAGGACTCCTAAAACTCCTCTACAACTTTAGTAGTAGTAGCAAAAATAGACATCAAAACTACAAATCATTGATCAACATGGTCACGCATGAAACTCGACTTTGATTCAACGCTACTAGAAATACATAAACATGATCAACAAGAAACACATAAACATCATCTAGCTCAAAGTCTTCAGACTTGGATTACTCAACCTTATAACATGATAGAAATTGAAAACATTTAACATGCCTAACCAATTATTTTGGTTTGAGTGAAGGGTTCATCTCCTCAACCTTATAATGTGGCAGAAAAAGATTAGCATGCCTAACCAGTTGCTTTCCTTTGAGTGAAGGGTGCATTCTTGTTAAGGCCATGGTAGAGGAGTTCAACAATCAATACCACCAACATCAACAAAGTTCAACAATCAATGCCACCAACATCAAGGTTCTTAAAGGGCTTCATTTTCTTGATCAAATGCCAATCTCATGCCCTCACGCATGATAGAATCAAATGGAAACATTGCAAACCCCCAAACCATGAAATCCTGAAAACCATTAAGTCTGCTTAATTTTTGAGTGAAATCTAAAATTCTAGTTTCTCCATATGAAATCTAATGAGGTCGAAACCACTCTCAAACATCCTGTGAGTCATTTCATGGTAATGTTAAAAATTTAAGAATTTAACATTACCATTAATTGCCAACATTACTAGGGTTTAGATATGTCAAGAAAATCAGAGGGTAGGCATGTTTTTCTTGGGGGGACTATTTTTGGAGGAAAACAACCCCAAATTTCCCTCAAAACTACTTCAAAACTCACAAAAATGCATTCTGTGGGGTTTATAGCTACCCTGGCAATAAATTGACCGGTTTGACCATAAACCGACTGATTTCGTCCTAAACAAACCAGTTAGGATTGGTTTTTCTAATTTTTTGGTGAAGGGAGGGGTCAGTCCAGGTTTTTCTGCCAGTTCGGCCCTGTCGGCTAGTGAACCGACCGGTTTGACTAGTTAACGGTTCAAACCGATCGGTTTGACTAGTTAACGGTTCAAACCGACCGGTTTTTAGAACATTGGTAGAATCAAATGGTGCTATTTGGAGAATCCATTGAAATCTATCTAACCTAAGTAATCATTGTTTCCCATCCTCCCTCTCTGTGTGCTAGTTGTTACCTCCTAGGTCCTCACTTGGTGCAAAAGTCCTCGTGCACAAGTTGTGAGACCCAAAGGGCAAGTTAAACGAGCCACCCACTTTTGCATCAATAGCTGTTAAAATTGGCAACTAGGGCTAAACTCCACATGGGTCATCTTATTTATGACAACTAATATTTTTCTAGGATTAATCTCTCCGAGAGGTGTAGGATTGATCTAAAGATCATCCGATTCGGACATGTACAAATGAAGTTATGAATTTATTTTGATTATGGTCAAATTGTTAAGGTCGGCCAACAAACTTATGTAGGCTCAGAAGCCCAACAATCACGTCTATTCATCCTCAATGTTGCATATAAATAGAAGGTGACTTAGCCTCATTTGGACACGCTCATCTTCACACTTCTCTCTCTCTCTCCTCATTGATTGGGTATGGATTTTTGGGCTTCTCTCTCTCCACACGTTTGAAATTTCAGGAGAGCGAAATTTCAAGATGCTGAAATTTCAGGAGACCGAATTTCTGGACAGTTTGACCAAGCGTTGACCAGCATGCATTGACGTCTTTTGATTGCGTTTTTGTGAGGGCTATCTTTGTTTGGGTAGGCTGCATTTTTGGGCACATAAATCGAGGCTAAACTTTGACTGTTGACCAACATTGATTGCAGCTAGGGCTGACTATAGGTGGGTTGTTTGACTAGATTTTGACTGGGCTGAATTTCACTATTTTGAGCGTTGTCTTATCTTGCTTTTTGCAGGCCGAAGTTGACTAAATTTGATTGATTTGCTAAGGGTCAATTCTGCCTTGTTGACCAATGTTGACTTTTTTGGTAGGGCTTTTTTGCTGCTGTTATAAATTATCAGATTTGTAAATTGTACTCTCTCTCCGCTGAACTATTGAAGACCATAAGAATAATTGATCAAGGGTTTCCCCACATTGGGGTTTGTCCCTGGCTGGTGCCACATCTTGTGTCCTCTTGTCTTGGCTTGTCTTCTACTATTTATGTTTATGTTCTATGTGCATTTTACTATCATGTTGATGTGATTGCCAATCTGAATATTGATACTAGGCTAATAAAGAAATTGAAGTAAAATTGCTCTAAAGCATAAAACATACCATTGTTGCCTAAAATTAACATGGTATCAGAGCTGAGGTGAAGACAAAGCCCAAGCAAGAGTGAAAGAACAATCACCAAAGATAGTTGGACAAGGACAAAAGATTCAATGGGTTCCTCATCCTACTTCACAGTGGAAGACAAGCTCCATGATAAATTTGACTCTCATGGATGGAAGATGTCTCTTGATTTGACCTTGGAAGAAAAAGAAGTGATGGACTATGTGCAGGGTAAAATCCCTGAACCTCCTTCAAATGCACCGGCTACTGCAAAGACCAAGCACAATAGGGTTGAAGTCAAAGCAAAGAAGATTATTAGGGATTCCATTAACAAGCATTTGGTGGCCTACATCTCGGAATTGAAGACCTCCAAGGAGATCTATGACAGGTTGGTCGGCATATTCAAGGTTAGTAATGCTAATCAAATTTTATTTCTCAAGAATAAGTTGAAGGATATTAAGAAGGGCAAGGACGAGGATATTCAATCCTATTTCTTGAGGATTATTGAGATCAAGAATGATCTACTCTCGATTGGAGAAGTCATTCCTGACAGGGAACTTACTCTCACCACCCTTGGAGGACCCCCACCTGAGTGGTATGTATTTAGAACCACCTTCCTCAACAATGATTGAATTCCATGGTTTGAAGAATTGATATTGAGATGCATTCAAGAAGAAACAAGAATGGTGGAGCAAGAAATGCCTTCTAATAGAAGCAACCCCATTGCACTCTCCGCTCATGCCAAAAGGAGAAATAATGCAGGGCATTAGGTCATTTCCATGGAAAGCCTAGATCTAAGGGAGGAAGGAAGGACAGGTGCTTTGTTTGCAATAAGTTTGGTCAATATGCAAGGGAGTGTCCAAATAGAAGGGACACATCACATGATGATGATCACAATCATTGCAGGGGAAACTTCAACAACAATGATCAAAGGAATGGCAGGTCCAATGGTTAAGGAAAAAGGAATGCGGGACATCAAGGAAATGGTTGACCCTCTAAGAAATCAAGGAACTCTAGGTATGAAGAATCAAATGTTGTTAACAATAAGCACAAAGAGTACTATATTATATCGGCCGCCTCCACTGCCTCTCCTTCGGACACTTTGGGAAATTGGCTGATTTATAGTGGTGCTTCAAGGCACTTCATCGAATACAAGGAAGCCCTTTCTAATCTGATAGAAAAGGTGACAAGCTTGGAGATCATCCTTGGAGACAATGCCACCTATCTCGTAAAGGGAGTAGGGAATGTTACCCTTCAATTGAATCAAGGTAAAACTATTCATTTGCAAGAAGTACTATATGTACCCGATCTCAAGAAGGACTTGGTGTCCATTTCAACAATGGAAGATAAAGGATTCAAGGTGGCTTTTATCGATGGAAAGGTATGTGTTTGGAAAATAAATTTTA
This sequence comes from Pinus taeda, assembly GCA_000404065.3. Lineage (NCBI taxonomy): Eukaryota > Viridiplantae > Streptophyta > Pinopsida > Pinales > Pinaceae > Pinus > Pinus taeda. The sequence continues at coordinate 9,018 of APFE030422597.1, read as the reverse complement.
AAGATGCTTTTACTCTTGGGTTTAGGGTTGACACTTTATATCAAGTTGGAGGAAGTCCATTGGGAGCCATGTCTTGCGACACATCTCTACAATCTGAACTATTTTTGCCCAACTTCATTATAAGGCCCTACCTGATGTGAGAAAAATGGTGACAGGTTTGCCTGAGTTCAATGTAGAGCATGAAGGTGTATGTTCGAGATGTGCTGTAGGAAAATTTGCAAGGGGACCATTCCCTTCAAGTAATAGCAAGACCACAAACATATTGCAATTGATTCACTTTGACATATCTGGTATGATGCTCGTAAAATCTTTGGGAGGATACTTATATTATCTCACCTTTACGGATGATTATTCTCGCAAGACCTGGATCTACTTCTTGAAGAAGAAGGATGAAGTGTTCACCTGGTTCTGACTTTTCAAAGCCTTGATCAAAAACCAATTCGAGAAGAAAGTCAAGATATTGAGGACTGATAATGGGATTGAATACGAATATATTTTCATGCGCCAAAAGAGAAAAGAAGCAAATTAGGTGCATCTGGGAAGAAAGGAATCTTTGTGGGCTACAGTAAAAATTCTGAGGGATATAGAATTTATGTGGTTGGTCAAAAGGAAGTTGAGATAAGTCATGATGTCACCTTTGATGAAGATATGGCCTTAAGGAAGATCAATAACCTTCCTATCCTAAGGAAGGACAAAGAAGCTGACACCGGAAATCAGGATGCAAAAGATGACGAAAATATGCCTGATGTTGATGAACCTATGGATCTTATTGATCCTTCTCCTCATGAGCCCTCCTCCTCCGAAAGGAGACCCTCATGGCTTAGGGAGACTCTCAAAGATGACGAGAGACATATTGCACCAAGGGGGATTTTTCGTGAAAGCATGAAGCCGAACAGGTGTCAAGGATACTTGACTGTCATGAGCACTATCATTTAAAATGAGCCTTCATCATTCAAAGAAGACGTGAAGCATCAAGTATGGAAGGATGCTATGAATGAAGAATATGAGTCAATTATGAAGAATGATGCCTGGGATGTGGTCCCTAGACCCAAGGACAAATCGGTTGTCACCTCTAAGCGGCTCTACAAAATCAAGCATGGAGTTGATGGCTCATTCACAAATGCAAGAGGGAGTTGGCTCTAAATTTGAGACGAAGGACCTAGGACCAATGCATTATTTCCTAGGGTTGGAGGTTAGGCAAAAGCTAGGTGAAATTTTCCTCTCTCAAGAAAAATATGTTGTGAAGATGTTGGAAATATTTGGGATGGTGGATTGCAAGCCTGTGACTACTCTGATGGAACTTAACTTTAAGAAGTTACGTGGTAGTGCTGTTGGACTTGTATTGGGAAATGCTTCTCAGTATCGTCAACTCATAGGAGCACTGATGTTCTTGGTGAACTCTCGTCTGGACATATGTTTTGTAGTTAACACATTGAGCCAATATATGGTTGAGCCTCATCATATACATTGGTTTGGTGCCAAGAATATTCTGAGATATCTTCGGGGCACAATCACTCATGGACTGAGATACACTGCCGGAGATGCGAGTCTGCATGGTTATTCTAATGCTGATTGGGCTGGCAGAGTGGTGGATCGCAAGAGCACTTCTGGATACTGTTTTTTTCTTTAGGTTCTGCTTTGATATCCTGGATGAGCAGGATGCAAAAATCGGTTTCCTTGAGCATCGCCGAGGTCGAATACATAATCGCTAGTATGGCCTCTTGTGAAGCTATCTAGTTGAAGAAGCCCTTCAATGAGCTGTTTGGACATGTGCTGGATACCACCGTGATCCTTTGCGACAACCAGAGTGGGATTCGATTATCAGAGAATCCCGTGTTTCTTGATCGCTCCAAGCATATAGATATTAGGTATCACTTTATCTGGGATATGGTATAACAAGGAGCAATAAGGCTCCATCACATTGGGACTGATGAGCAGGTCGCCGATATTCTAATGAAGCCCTTAGGGAAGGTCAAGTTCTTGGCCTTCCGAGAACGACTTGGAGTCGTGGAGAGATCCTTTTATGAGGGTCTTATATGAGATGGACATTGAGCTATGGTTGCTCCGAGGGGCTTGGGGTACTTGTTGGAGCGATGAGCAACGATAGGGTGAGTGGTTCAACCTTCCCCTAGTGGTTTGCTGTGTATAGGGTGAATGGTTCAGCCTTCCCCTGCGATACCCCTTGGTGACATGTAGGCAGGATGAGTGGTTCATCCTTGTCCTGTTGAGACATCCTACACATGCAGTTTGGGCCTCATGGGAAGTACCTCTCATTTGGCCAATGAGTAGGGAAATGAGGATAGGGACCATAGTACTACCGATGGACGCATCGTGTACTAATGTACTCCCTATGATAGGATGACCAATATTGGTCTGGGATAAATTGGCACTGATTTCGGGCCAGTAAGAGTGGTACGGGACACTATTTTTTGATTGGAACTGACTTTGGGTTAGTAACAGTGGTATGACACGCTCTCCTTTGATTGGGGTTGACTTCGGGTCAGTAAAGAATGGTATGATACATTCTCTATCACTTCTTATTCTTCATAGTTCAGCAGAGCATAGTAGAGCAGTGTATTGATGGCAAAGATAGTACAGATTGGCAGATGGATTAGCAGATGGAGTTCTCCCTAGTTGAGAGAGACTGTTAAAATTGGCATTTAGGGCCAAACTCCACAGGGGTCATCTTATTTATGACAACTGATATTTTTCTAGGATTCCTCTCTCCGAGAGGTCTAGGATTGATCTAAAGATCATCTGATTTTGACATGTACAAATGAAGTTATGTATTTATTTTGATTATGGTCAAATTGTCAAGGTCGACCAACAAACTTATGTAGGCTCATAAGCCCAACAACCACGTCTATTCATCCTCAACGTTGCATATAGTTCAGCAGAGCATAGTAGAGCAGTGCATTGATGGCAAAGATAGTACAGATTGGCAGATGGATTAGGAGATGGAGTTCTCCCTAGTTGAGAGGGATTGTTAAAATTGGCATTTAGGGCCAAACTCCACAGGGGTCATCTTATTTATGACAACTTATATTTTTCTAGGATTCCTCTCTTTGAGAGGTCCAGGATTGATCTAAAGATCATCCGATTTTGACATGTACGAATGAAGTTATGAATTTATTTTGATTATGGTCAAATTGTCAAGGTCGGCCAACAAACTTATGTAGGCTCAGAAGCCCAACAACCACGTCTATTCATCCTCAACGTTGCATATAAATAGAAGGTGACTTAGCCTCATTTAGACACACTCATCTTCACACTTCTCTCTCTCTCTCTCTCTCTCTCCTCATTGATAGGGTACAGATTTTTGGGCCTCCCTCTCTCTCTCCATACGTCCGAAATTTTAAGAGAGCGAAATTTCAGGAGGCTGAAATTTTAGGAGGCCGAAATTTCAGGAGATTGAATTTCTTGACAGTTTGACCAAGTGTTGACCAGCATGCATTGACCTCCTTTGAAAGCGTTTTTATGAGGGCTATCTTTGTTTGGGTAGGCTGCATTTCTGGGCACATGCATCCAGGCTAAACGTTCACTGCAACTAGGGCTAATTGTAGGTGGGATGTTTGACTAGACTTTGACTGGACTGAATTTGATTGTTTGAGCGATGTTTTATCTTGCTGTTTGGAGGCCGGACTTGACTAAAGTTGACCGATTTGCTGAGGGTCAAATCTGTCCTATTGACCATCGTTGACTTTTCTGGTTAGGGCTTTTTTGCTGCTGTTATAAATTATCAGATTTGTAAATTGTACTATCTCTCTCTGTTGAACTATTGAAGACTATAAGAATAATTGATCAAGGGTTTCCCTACATTGGGGTTTGTCACTGGCTGGTGCCACGTTTTGTATCCTCTTGTCTTAGCCTGTCTTCTACTATTTATGTTTATGTTCTATTTGCATTTTACTGTCATGTTGATGTGATTGCTAAATTGAATATTGATACTGGGTTAATAAAGAAATTGAAGTAAAATTGCTCTAAAGCATAGAACATACCATTGTTGCCTAAAATTAATAGTAGCCTTCCTTTCTCTCTTAAGACTAGATTAACTCTAGCTCGGGTGGGAATCCTAATGGTTAACTAAACTCGTGATGTTGTATTATTAAGTGGAAGCAAAAGCGTTAAGGAAACAAAAATAGAAATTTAAAATGTGGTGGATGAAAGGGAAGATCGGTGCCTAATTTTGTTTGGGCTATGGGGGTCATGCATGCAAGTTTAAAGGGCAATTGTTTAAGAGATCAAGGGGCTGGTTGGCTATAAACTACAAGCTTCTAGCAACCCTCAATTTGGCAAACAAGATATTAGAAGTTGATGGAATGGAAGGGAATCTACGATGAGCTCCACAACCAAATTGAACCATGAATCTCCTTATCTAAACATAAAAATTATGCATTCACTCACAAAGGATGTTCGAAGGAATGAGTTTCTTCTCTTTTAGATAAGATGATAAAGATAGTATATGAATATCTCTTCCAATGTAGCAAGACTACTCCTCCGTGGCTCCCAAATCGTCTTTGACATTCCAAACCTGCAATACAAGCTACTAATATGCACCAAGCATATTTGCCGCACAAACAAAGTTGTACATCCATTCCACATTAGCCTAGACAAAAGATGAATTAGTTTTATTCCAAAGCTTGGGACCTTTTCCATTCATACCTTACAAATGGAGAGAGTAAACCCATAGGTTTCAACTCTATCTCTTTTTCCAAGATCCACTAGTCCCCCAAGGAATAATAGTGAACTAATCCTCTCAATCAACTTGCTTACTAAAAGTAGCAATGAGTTTTTAAGATTCACAATATCCTCCAAGATGTTAAAATAAAATATCCAAGGAAAACAATACAATATGACTATCAAGTAACTAACTCCAATAGCAAGTCAAACAATAGCAAAATAATGGACTTACGTACAACCATCTTCAATGATAGAGCTAGAGAGAAGGGTGTGTCCTATAGATGGGGGATTGACGTCCAAAAATAATAAACGAGTGTCTCTCCACATGCGCGCCCTTTAAGAGATGTTTTCGACGTGTGAATATAGTATCAAGAGAGTAGGATGCCCTCAATAAAGTAGCATGGATACATGTACAAACAACCTCCTCAACTGGATGTTCTCCTCATCTTCATGAAAAAAAGTGCAGAGAGGGCTCAAATGATGGAGTGCTTAAGATAAGTGTGCCAAACTTAAGCTCGAAGGTGTAACCAACCTCAAATGATGCGCAATAAAACCCTTCAATGCCATTTGTGGATCTTAAGTGTAAAGATCATCCATAAATCAGGTGGATCTCAAAGAAGGGGGTTGACTACCATAGAGTAATGCCATGAACCAAGGCGTAAATCAGCAAAAACCTCACATGCATTGAACGACCTCTCTCCATTAATAAAGAAACCTCAATCCATAAGAAATGCCTCCATATGTGTGTGTAGGGATAGCTCTATGAGAATGAAGTATATGTCCATTGTAAAGTGCAATATTTATCATCAAAATATAACAAGGAAGCCAAGCGCTCTAGCAATAAAATCTCATTGTATAACATGGAGTTGGTTGACCCTTTTGATCATAGCATAGAAACTGGAAAAATCATGAAAGGGTGGAGTGATCCTTGAAAATCACTATCTATCTCATCAAATGTCACCATGAGGTTATTATAGACACCTCAAACCCCCTAGGCTAGGGCAACGCTCATCAATAGGTGCTATGTAATCAATCCTCATCGATAAGCTGAAAATCACCTAAACTATGTGCCAAAATGTTGATATCCAATAAAATTGGGACATATATACTGAATGAGGAGAGATCATTGTGCAAGAAATTTGCGGCAACTTTCCTACAACACTCTAGGTAGATTCATAGTTCCCAATGCATGTGACAATGCCCAAGGCACCTGTTGCAGCTCCTAAAGCAGGTGACACAATCCCCTAGGATATAGCTTTAAAAAAACATCAATATATGTGTCATGTAATCATTGTGGGAGGAGTGAAGGACTCCCCAATGATGATATGATCAAGTGCCAAAATCTTGCCAAATCAACCTCAAAACCTTAGGGTTCTCCATTACAAACATCATGTAGTGTGCATGCAATTCGCATGGCAAAAGGGTGAGTGCTCTATAGGAGTAATTGTCTATTGTATCAAATATTGTTATAGGAACATAATAAATACTTCAAGTACTAGGATGCTCCATATGTCGTCATATTATATTAGTGACTAGATCTCCATACAAGTGTGCAAGGAACAATGCCATGATGCCAAGATAGCTTATGTGAAGCAAGTACCATCATCAGACGCCTTGATCCATCAAGGCAAGGCATGCAATATGAAAATAAGAGTATTGGTCATCCACCAATATCATAACATCAAGGAGTATGTCACAACTACTCATATGGGTATCAAGTATAACCGTGAAGAGAGAACTAGGTATGAAGACAAAGCCACTCAAGCAATGTGTAACATCTTGTGCACCACAATGATGATATAAGAGAATCCACAACCAAAATCACGCTCAACCAAAATGAACTGTGATGAAGCAAATAATGAATATGTACACTATGTCACAAGGTTCGCCAAATTTGAACTTTAAGATTTGAAATTCAGCAAACACAAAAAAATGTTCAAATTTGACTAGGTGCGTTCAGGTTTGTGTATTCTAAGTAGCTACACAGCGCATTCATAGAGGAGCCACATAACCTTTAAACAGGTAAATTTGTGGAGTGACCTAACTGCTATTTAATAATTGACTTTCAGTCTGTGTTTTAGTGGCTATCGAATAAAACGTTGTAGAACATGTGAAAGGGGTAGTATGGTTGATGTGGTGCCATCCGTTTGCATATATTGTTGTTGAATAATCCACCCACGTCTGTGACTATTGTTTGTTTGCATATATCGGGTCATTGAATGATCCACCCATGTCCATGACTACTATTTGTTTGCATATATCAAGTAGTAGTGTCTAGAGGTGTATGGTCTCCTGCGGAATGATAGACAAGTTTAATGTTTCATTATGCACTTTCTTTAAATTATTAATTTAAAATACATCAATTTTTAGCCACATGATCGTTGAAGTGGTTAAGTAATTAAATACATATTCTAGAGTTCTGGGAAAGGTACCATTCTAGAGTTCTGGGAAAGGTACCATTCTAGAGTTCTGTTGCTCAGTTTGAGAAGATGTGTTTTTTGATACCTGAACTAGAACCATAGGAAGCAAGCACAACAATTTAGTTAGCTGGTCAAACAATGACTCTACGATATCAGGGTAAATGGATTTCCCAGTTTAGGTTTGAACAAAGATTTACTGATCTTTAACAGAACTGGGGACAGTTCCTTACTAAGTATAAGAAGGAAATTAGTAAATGATACCACAATAGGCGGGGTTTACATCCCTTGCAATAGGCTACATGAACTTGGAAAGGGGATGTGCCCCTTGTACCCGGTGTTGCTCGAGAGATGCCCATCCTTCACCTGGCAAAAATACAGGGATCTCCTAAGCTCCCCGGGGATGCAACCAATGACCCCAACCCAAATCAAGGGATGTTCCTATTTTATTCCGTTAAAATTGTGGTATGATTGGTTTTCTGACTTCTGTAGACTGTCACATTCCCAGTGTTCATCCTTGGAAGAAAAGAATGTTGTCTTCACAACAACTGCTAACATCCTGCAGTATTTTGTTGGACAGACTCGAAAAAAACTGCATTATTTCTCTAATATCCAGTTAAAATAATATCTCGTGGACTATAGTGCTCGATGTGTGTCCTCAAGTGTAGAGTAAAACTTACATAAAAAATCTAAGGCAAAAAAGTCAATGGTTTATTTGCTCAACCCTTTATACTCTTTGGGGCATACATAACTTGAAAATAAAGCCTTCATTGGGCACGTACCCAATAGGAAACCAACAAATGCATACATATCTAATTTTTTTAAATTATTTTTTTATTTAATTTATCAAGTGGGAAATCGGTAAATAGAACATACATTGCTGCCACCGAGAATCACATAGCGCTGCTGCCTAGAAAGCCCCCCTGGCCTTTAATGATAGCACACAAACCATAGTGAGCAAGGTTACCTATGATTCTAACTGAGGTGAGTGGCATTAGCACCATGAATCCCAACCACTAAGGCTGCTCGTGACTGGCTGTAAACAGAGCTGAGTTAAAAAAGGTCTATGCTTTATTTTCTTAACTCTCAACCTTGTTTGGAACATGTACAATTTGAAAATAGAGCCCAACAATCATTTTTTCCAACCATGGAGATGAAAAATGCAGCAGCATTGTTTGTCATTTGGTGAGTACTTTGGGCCCCAATTTGGAGCTTGGGGTGCTCATTTGCTGTTGCAAGTTTTTTTTTTTTTGTTGGTTTATTTGTTTTGGTTTATGTTATCTTGTTGGTTTTCTTTGGTTGTTGTTGTTGTTGTTGTTTATTGTTGGTTTTTACTGTTTTGGCTCCTTGTTGCTCTGGACAGTAAGCAGTGAGCAACATTTTCTTTCCGTGCCCATCCCTTTTTAGCCATGCAGGCATAATCTTCTTGCTGTGGACATTGATTGTATGCAGTAGGTATCTGCATTTTGCTATGTGGGCACCATTTTGCTGCCATGGGATTCAAAAATTTTAGTTGTGGGCAGTTTTCTGTTGTAGGTACCATCTTCTCGCAACCGACAATAATTTTATGTAACATACACCATTGTCTTGTTGTTGGCATTCATTTTAAGCTTGCAGAATTTCACCCACTTCAGCAGAGTCCAAGTGGGTGGCATTAGCACCATGAATCCCAACCACTAAGGCTGCTCGTGATTGGCTGTAAACAGATCTGAGTTAAAAAAGGTCTATGCTTTATTTTCTTAACTCTCAACCTTGTTTGGAACATGTATAATTTGAAAATAGAGCCCAACAATCATTTTTTCCAACCATGGAGATGAAAAATGCAGCAGCATTGTTTGTCATTTGGTGAGTAGTTTGGGCCCCAATTTGGAGCTTGGGGTGCTTATTTGTTGTTGCAAGTTTTTTTGTTGGTTTGTTTGTT
>APFE030422593.1:0-11797 GCA_000404065.3 Pinus taeda | reverse complement strand
GAGACATAACTTGACAAATTTAGGTGAGCTTGGAAGAGAGTTTGCTGATTGGATGAGTTTTTTGTGTAAATTGCCCAGAAATCCGCGCACCACCCAGATGTCTGCGCACGTGTAATTTCCTTTAGAAAAATTGCCCTCTGAGAGCCGCGCACTGCCCAGAAATCCGCGCACTTGCAGGAGGCTTTTGGAGGCCTTCCTGGTGTCAGAATTAGGTGCAGGATAGCTCGTTGGAAAGGTATTTGAGTCTACTTTCCAACCCAACCGTAATTTTTCAATTTGGAGTTGATTTGACCTGTCAAAAATCAAATCTCCCAAGACTGGTCAAAAAGTGCCTAATGAGGCTGCCTCAAGGAAGAGTGTTGTTGCAGTCAACTTTTGAATGCCTTCCTCAACTCCAAATTGAGCTCATGATAGCTCATTGGAAAGATCTTTGTGTCTAGTTATCATTTTATCCATCAATAAAGTCATTTGGCCAACCAAGCTAGGAGAAAACTTGATTTTCCCAGGGTCACTTCAGAGGTGCCTTTGATTCTCCCGAGGCAACGGTATTCTTGACATTTCTCTCAAACCATGACACCTGTGCAAAAAGTGAAAGAGGTTTTTCTTCTTTGGCATGTTGTGGACAAAAATATCTCTCATTTTTCCAAAATTCATCTCAGACTGCTCTGAAACATCATTTGAGTGAAACTTGCCCCGATGTGTGAAACAAGGAATTTGGTCGAAATGAAGCGAAATGAAGGGGATAAGGGGCTTCTAAATTCTTGGGGAAATTTTTGGGAATGGGGAGGGATGTTAGGAAGCAGGGGAAAGTGGAATCTCAGAGATTGAGTGAGGGGAAGGGGTCCAAAAGGGCAAATCACAGGCCAAACCTAGAAAATTGCTAGTTTGTAGCTAGAAACTAGGGTTTGTGCAAAAATGAGGATTTTGGGGAATCTGAGTGTTGGGAAGTGTATGATATGGTACTTTAAGGATAGGGGAAGGTGTATAAACATAAGGAAACAAGTTTTGCCATTGATTTAACCATTTCAAGAGAAATTGCCTTCAAAACCCTAGGAGAGGGAAATGAACTTGTCAAGGCACAACTGAAGCATGAACAAGATGTAAAATGACTCATTAGACACTGACATGATAATGACAATTCTATGAATGATGATAGACTCAGTTGAATGATGACATAGACCGCCATTTGGACAACTTTTAGAAGGAGTGAAAGCAAACCCTAGACCTAATGCCTAGTGACCAAATTTTGCTTGAAAACTTCTTTGAAATGACAAAATTTGACCTTGACACTTCAAAATCACTTTGTAAGAGCACATTTGATCACTGGAGGAAGGCTGTAAAGACTGACACTAACAGGTCCATTGATACTTTATTCCATATAATAGACCTTGTATTAATCACCTTACCCCATTATCATTGAAAATCTTTTAGGTGAATTTAGGAAAGCCTCCCCTCTTAGTCAAATACCCATAAATAGCATGAGAAAGGTTGTTGACGTGACAATAGCAACTCTTTTTTATATTCTCCCATTATCATTGAAAATCTTTTAAGTGAATTTAGGAAAGCCTCCCCTCTTAGTCAAATACCCATAAATAGCATGAGAAAGGTTGTTGACGTGACAATAGCAACTCTTTTTTATATTCTCCATAAGGTTTGGCTTTGCACTAGGCCGTAAACTTTGTAACGATAGAAACCATAGTTCATCTCTATGTACAAACTAATCATAAAAATGTTTGCTTAGAAAGAACCCCTTATGTCATATAGTTCTCAACAAGAGTCTAGTTTCATGCTTATGACTCGTGCACTGCACCTTTAGATATTGGCTCAAGAAGTTCAATTGGTATCTGTGAGAGATCATAATTATCATAAAGAAAAGAGCTCAAAATTTTGAGGGTATATTTCTAGGAAATTCTTAAGTTGGTTTTTCATCTTAATTTGTACTTCTTGAACAAATTTGTTCTCATATCTGAATGTAAAAGTGCCCATGCTTTTGAAAAAGTGCTTGGGAGATATTCATTATATGTAGGATATGTACCAAAATAGATTCAAATTAATTGGTGTGAAATAAATTTTTTGGAAGGAAAATTTATATCAATCCTATTTTATTTGGGAAAACACACACATTAGGAGTTATGCTATGAATTAGATTTAAAGATACAAATTTAACTATGAACATGGTTGTGGCAAATAGGGGTTGCTTACAAAGAGGAGACCAAAGTTCACGCCTTATTAACATTGAACTTGTTATTCTCTAATGTGATACTAATGAGTGAATCTATGTCATATTTATGTTGTATTTAAATTTGTTTTACTATAAATTTGTTTTAAAATAAGTGAAAAATATGCAAAACATTTAATTTATTGATAATGTTATAAAATTAAGATATTCTTTTATTTCACTAAGTATGAAATGTGTTACATTAAGTAGATTCAAATTCAATCACTATTTAGAAAATTAGAGATATTAATGTGATGTTTAACTTTTTGAATGAAATATATTTATAGCATCTTCATATCCATCATAATTAGAATTTTTATATTCAATGCCACATCATTTCAATTGAGATTTATCACATTTAGGAGATTTGTCCAACATTGTAGGATTTGGCAGTTTCTATGAGAGATTAGCGCAAAGCTGATCACCAATTATTTCTTCTCATCCTCAATTTTTGGAGAATGGTCAATTGATATTGCATATAACTAATTGACTTTTTGATGTTTTATTTTGTCATAGATGCACTAACCATTTATATTGCATATTTTGTTCATGTACTCTATCTTTGTTTTGTCTCATTTGATGTTTTTTTTACTACTTTTAGGATTAAAATTAAATATATTGATTATTTTTCTTGTTATTGAACATTATCATTTAGGTTCCCAAATTCTAATATAGGTTCAAGTTACACCTTGTCTACTTATTCATGACAAGTTTCCCAATTTTAGTTAAGGTTTACATGGCACCTTGTCCACTTCTTATTCATTTGTTTTTTCCCGAAGAAAACCTTGCAAAGAAACCCATGGGATGCTTCACCATGTTTGTAGATAGTTGATCCAAAATGGATTTTGGATAGACTCCTAATTATAAGTGTTCCTCACAGAGGAAAATGAAAGTCCAAGGAAGTTCCTGAAAATAGCCCCATGGCAGAGAGCTTTTCATTCTAAATCTACTACAACTTGAATGGGAAAAAATGGACTTAGAATGCAGAAGTTATCACAAAAAAATATGCCCTTTGTTCTTTGGAAAAAGAGGCAAAATCCCCTAAAAATGGAAAAAAACCCTTATAAATGGAAATCGCATCGAAGAAGGGTCCAAGAGGCAGACTTAAGCGGAAAGGGGAGAAACCCCTGATTGTCGATCTCCGATATATCGGGTCGAAGATAGGCCTGTGTGCAATGGCGGGACCCCGAGCAATGTAATTGCGATCGCCGATATCGACGGATCAGCATCGGCGATGGCATGAGACAAGGGATGGACCCTCGGGCCAATGCAACTTGCGATTGTGATATATCGCATCGCAACGTCGCTAGAAGCAAAATAAAAGGGCGATAGCATGCCGGACCCGACGAATTTATAAGAACAACTTTATATGATTTGAGTTCCACCATAAAGGGACTTTCCTGTGTATAAGCCTGTTTCGGTGTAAAAACCGAAATACAAAGAAAAGACACCCGAAGCGATAAAGCCGAACTAGAAGGGGAATTACAGACACGATTTATAAAATTTGAGTTCCCTAAGTGAGATTTCGAGCAAGCCTTAGGCGGTAAATGGTATTGGGCCGGCTCTGCCTGATCCCATACAATGGACGATGCATGGCTGGTGGAGGAGAGAGGAAAACCGCCTTTTTGGGTGGGTAACCTCCGTATTCCTAAGCCACTCGAATTCGCATATTGACCGTTAGATCAGAGATCCCATAGATCAACGATGGGGCTTGTGATAGAGGCCAAAGGCAGACTCGATGCGATATTAGGGTGAACGCGATAATATTTCAAGTCTAATAGAAAGAGTTATGTCAGGTTCTTCACGTATTTCTCGTGTATTTGGGATTTTACCCAAAACGCTTATGCAATGCAATATACTGCCTAATGGCAGACCCGACAGGGATTTTAGGGGCGATTGAATCGGATTTCAAGTCCAAAAATCACACCCGATAGTGTATTTTGCAGACATTCTCTGTGTAATGAGATTTTCTCAATTTTTGACTTTTTGCCAAAAAGAAGGCCTCGAAACTTCTGTAACCACTCCAGATCCTCATGCCATGTTGCAAGCGAGCATTTTTACGGGCAATGATGCATTTTGAAGCCATAAAGCCACAGAGCTAGATGGCAAGTCGAACTGACAAGGAGCAGAGAAGCCGCAAAGGCATAGAGAGATGATGATACGCAGAGAAACGGCTGGGGTAGCCGAAAAGCCGAAAAAGTACCTCAAAGGAGGCAGAGAGCTCAATTGAGAGCAGGAAGAGCCAGAGCCAGAGCCCAAGAGCTAGAGCCAGAGCCCAAGAGCCAGAGCCAGAGCCAGAGCGTAGAGCCAGAAAGCCAAGAGCTTCAAGAGCCAAGGATAAGATGGTGTTTAAACCCATTGTGTTCTTTGCAAACCAATGGAGTGGAGCCGCAGAACTTGTAAAAGGTCTTTGCCATAATCCCAGAGACACTAGTTGATTTGACTAGAGCTCACGGAGACGTAGCCCAAGAGTTTTGGGTGAACTCCTAATTAAATTGTTGTCTTATGTGTTTGTTTTACTATTGCATTATTTATTGTTATATGTATTTATATATCAGCTTAAGCACATCAACTTAAAGCACATAAACAGTGTAAAACAAACTAGCATACGCCTATTTTCAAGAACATATTTAATTCTACATTAGTTAATCATAAAGACTTTGGAATATTTAAGCTTTGGAAGTGGGAGAGGTTCTTGTAAGTTAGACAAGAAGCTTTAATGCCCCATTTTCAGATCAAGTGGTATCAAAGCTTCAAATTGATTAACCCCACCTTCAAAGAAAGTTATATCAGAATGCTTGATTTGCAGAGCAAAGATTGCTTGTCTGAAAGGTGTTTGGGCAGTCAAGGATTGATTTTCTGATTGATTGTATGCTTGTTGCAGACTGACTATTGTTTGAGTTTGCAGAGGTGAAGGGAAAGCTATTTATAGCTCAGTCCAGGAAGGACAAGAAGGAAGAAGGGTTGAAGGCATTCTTCTTATCCGAAAGGACCTCAAGGCAATCCTTGAAGCACAAGAGGTTTGTTGCAAAAAGTTGTTGAATAAAGCTCTTTGTTAATCTTGTTTGAAGTTCTTTTGTTCATTGGTATAATGACAACTTCTACAAGTTTGTCCTCAAATTCTTCTTTCTTTACAAGAGTCTTTGATGAGGACATGAAGGAAAATTTGGCCACCATGATGGATATGGTGAGAGAAAATATGAGGATGAAAGGAAGAGCAGCATACTTAAAAAGAAGTGGAATTCCGTGGAGGAAGAGAAGCACTTGCTTTCTGACAAATTGCAGGAAATGGAGAGGCAACTTCATATTGCAAATATGAACCTGTAAAGGATGCATGAGTTGGAGGCACAACTCTTTGTGAACAAGAAGCCTTGGTCAAGTATCAACTTGAAAAAGAGGTAAATAATTCCAGTTTGTTTTCAATTTCCTCTAAGAATGCTTATATTGGTTCTTTTGAAAAACATACCAAAGGCATAGGCTCCAAGCTAATGTCCAAGATGGGCTGTGAAGGAAAAGGTTTGTGTAGAGATGCACAAGGTATTGTATTGTTGAGCCAATAATAATTGAGGAAAGGCCTAAGTATTAGGGTCTTAGCTATGGACAAGCTTATGGAGAAAGTTCCAAAGCTACCATGAAGACCATTGAAACAGCTCCAAGGAGTTGCATTGCAGGTCTTCCACCTCAAGAGTGTGAAGATTGTAATAAGGAGGAATGCAATAGCTTGAAACATCAATTGCAAGATGCAAGTGTTCAGAAGCACACACTTGAACCAAAGAGTTGGGGAAACTCTAACAACCTTGAAGAGATTGATGGTGTTCCAAAGGGAGCCACTTCTTCATTTGATTCATCTCCTCATGAAGGCAATAAAGGTGAAAGAGAAAGGTATGAATCTGGTTCTAACCATATTCCTTTTGATTTTGCAAAGCATGATAAATTTCCACATGGACATGGGAAAAGAATTGATTGTTCCTTTTGTGGTTTGCATAACCAAAACGTTTCTAGATGTTGGAAGAGAATGGCTACATACAGGAAACTTTTGAAGGAAAGGAAGCAAGAAGCCAAAGGTCCATTGGACAAGGCAAATCATGTTGTCAAGAGGATGCACATGTAGTGCACTTATTGCAATAAGCAAAGACATCTTGCTGCAAAATATTGGACTATGAGTCCAACAATGGTTCCATAAACGCTGAAGAAAGTGGAAAGAGAAGATGGCAAAAATGGAAAGGAAAATTCCATGATTGATGTGTTTCAAGATGATTCACACGTTCATGTTGATGTGCAAACAAAGGTAGTGCCTTTGAAAGGAATTGGTAAGAAACGGTTAGAGTTCTTATCAATTAAAATTGCATGTCTATTATTGCATCTATTTGCATTTCTTTGTTAATGGAATGCAAGTTGCAGGATTTTACCAAGAAGGTGAATGGAGAAGTTGAATAGGAGACTCACTTTTTTGCTACAACATTATATTTCATTTCAGCTTCGAAAGTACAGTGTGCTTAAGTGAAAGTTGAAGGATGAAATGTATGCATGAGCTTGATGTGCATGAACACAGGGTTGCTGATGATTTCCTTGTTTTAAACATGTATGTGTAATTAAATTGCAGGGTTGATTGCTTTGACATGCATGTCATGCAATGTTGACTTGGGAGAAGTTAACTTGGTCTCCAAGATGGAGATAATAATGAAGTGTTTCATCTTTTGAAAAAGAGTCTTAATGGTCTTTTTCTACATGCTTGACTTGAAGGGTCATTTGTTTTAAAGGCATGTTTTGTGGGCTTGTAATCTAGTTCATCATATGTATGCAAATGTAAGACATAGAGGTGTTCACAAGATGTGAAATCTATTTCTTTTGTTGAAGCAGGAGTTTAGGCCATCCAGTTGTTGTCTGTATTTCTATTGTTGTTAACAGTTGTTGCTGACAACTTGTCAAACAGGTACAAATGAAAGTTTTATGGAGCAGATGTACTTCACATTTGTTTGAGTCACCTTGGATCAATGATGAAGGCAGAGAATTTCAAACTACCTTCTATGACCATTTCAACAGGAGTTCTACAGGAAAACAAGGAGGAAGTGTTATCACCCCAAGAAACTCACCTAGGTTGTAAATCAGTGATGCTCAGGAACATTAAAAATTCAACAGTTCTGTTGGATAAAATGATGGATAAATGGGAGATGTGCAGCACCTTTAAGCCAGATAACCACTCCTTCTATCATTTACCCCAGACATGGGTGAAGACCCCCAAACTACAAGGCTTTCAACCACCAACTACTCATGGTTTAAGGTAAAAGTGATAATGGAGAAGACTTATTGCACCAGCAGATGCACAGAGCTCTGTTATGGCCCAGCCACAACCAGTTAAAGAATCTGCAAGACTATTATTCAATAGACAGTGAGGATGACAGCTCTCTGTTATTAGAACAACAGCAACCTGCAAACAATTTTCAATGAACCACTAAACTTTAACATAGAGGTGGGATGACAGCCCCTTTGATATTAAAAATCCACAGTACATCAAATAAATGCAAGTAGGCACAACCTAGAACATAGAAGAAGTGGAAAGCGAGCAGGTGATAGTAAAAGAAGCTTGTATTAATGGAAACCAAGACCAGAAGTTGCAAGTCTCATGGTATTAGCAGTCTCCAGAAGTTAAAAGGCTACAATAAGCTCTCATTCATCAAGCATTCATCCCCATGTTACATTTTTTGTCCTGAGTATATATAGTGTTACAATACAAATCATCTCTGTCAAACCATGCGTGGAGGATCCCATAAATGACCACCAACCATATTTATATTCAGGAATGGGCCGCTGATACAAATATGGCTGTGCTGAAAATGGATTTGAACTCTTTGTTGCTCTGCAGTCCTCTTATGGCGTGAAATACCAATGGAACCATAACCATTGAATGCTTTGATCAAATAAGCGGTGTCCTGCTTCCTCCTCGGCCATACTGTCGATTGAAGGCAGCTACCTACTGCGTTGTATCGCTGCATGCTTGCATTAATCATCTTCGCGCCACTTAGAAATACCGGCCACCTTGCTATTTTAAATATCAAAGGCCTGCACACATATATTTTTTTCTATCGGGCCGCCTTTCGGGTTGCAGTGCTTATTTAAACAGGCCCTTCTTTGTTTTTTTAACATTTGACAAATATATGCAAACTGCCGCAAAACCACGAAAATGGCTTTGGCAGACTTGAGACATATATATATATATTTATATATATTTTATCTATATATATATATTATATATATATATATATATATTATATATATATATATATATTTCTGCTTCTAGGGTCTTTCAGATCCGGAAACAATCGCAATCGGCAGCTGCTCAGGCATCCCTTGTATTCTCTTTATACAAAGAAAATATATCAAAAAACAATGAAAATGTGAAGGGCGCGGATTTGAAAAATTATGAAATGGAACGTTGTGCATATATCGGGTTCGGCCCATCGGCGTTCGCACCATAACTTATGTAAAAGCCCCTGCAGATAGCAATACTGCCGCGGACCCGAAATGATATAAAATGGAGTGTTGTATGTCCATCGGGTCTGGCCCATCGGATCGGAACACAACATATGTGAAGGCCATGTCCACTTTGGCAGCCCTGATAGCGAAATTCCGATGCGATCTGGATCGATCCTTAAGCCTGCTCTTTGAATTTTTAAACAATTTTAAAACAATTGCGCCTTTTGATAGCATATTTTTGACCGGTGGAAGACTTTTAGCCCAAAAATGAGGATTTCGACAGCATCAATGGTTCCTTTGGCGTGATTATGAAAGTGTTTGCAGCCTTTGAGGGTGTTTGAATCCATTTTTTATGCTTTTGCATAGCAGCGGTAACGCTGGCTCCTTCTGGGGATGAGATCCTCCCTGTGAGGTCTAAAGAACCTGCAGATCAATGCCTTTCCAGCAAAAAAAAAAAATTAGCCAAAATTCCTAGTGTTCCATTGGGCATGAGGTCTACTACATCTACACTAAAAACTGATAAAAGCATAATATTTACAGCTTTTTAAGGCCAAAAGACCTTAAATCATATAGTTTTTCAGAAACCACCCATTAACTGGGCCATCAAAGACTGGTTCTCCTTCCATACTTTTCAGTATAAAGGTATTGTTCCCTTGAATTTGTGAAATAATGAATGGGCCTGTCCAGAGTGCATCGAATTTCCCATGATTGCCTTTCTTTTCTTTAAAAGCATCCCATTTCATGACCAAATCTCCAACCTGGAAATTATTTCTTTTTGCTTTTTTGTCAAAAGCCTCCTTCACCTTTTGTTGATGTGTTGTAGCTTTTTCAACCAGCTGTTCCTGAATCTGATACAATTATGTTAGATCAGTGATTCTATTTGCCATATCATCTTCTTCATTCTGCGTTGTTTGGAGCAACTCTGCCACAGGGAGGGTAAGTTGGATAGGAAAAACAGCATCAGTACCATATACCAGCTTGAAGGGAGAGCAGCGTGTAGATCTCTTAACGGTCACTCTGTCCGCCCAAAGTGCATACTTCAGCTTGGCATCCCAATTCTTCTTATTACCCTCTAACAGCTTCTTAATAATCCTGATCAGACTTTTATTAGAGGATTCTGCTAGACCATTCCCTTGGGGGTAATAGGAGGTGGAATGGACAAGTTTAATGCCCATTGAATCACACATTTCCACCAACTCTTTTGCCTTGAAAGCTGTTGCATTATCTGTTATAAGCTTAAGCGGGCAACCGAATCTGCTAAAAATGTTTTCTGATAAAAATTTCATTACCACATTATGATCAGCCTTCCTTGTTGGGATTGCTTCCATCCATTTTGTAAAATAATCAGTGGCCACTAATATCCACCTGTGTTGGCCACTAGAATGTGGGTTGATTTCACCAATAAAATCCAAGCCCCACTGTTGAAAAGGTCCTTTTGCAATTATTGGCTTTAGGGGCAAGGATTTCAATTGCTGCTTACCTTCAAATCACTGGCACCTGTCACAAGATTTAACAAAAGCAAAAGCATTAGAAAATAAAGAGGGCCAATAGTACCCGGCTCTGAGAATCTTTTGGGCTGTAGTTTTCCAATAATGATGTCCTCCACACATGCTGTCATGGAACTGCTGCATAACTTCTATTGATTTTTCTTTGTCCAGACATCTTAAAAGCACTCCAGATGGATCCCTCCAATAAAGCAAGCCACCATTGATGCAATATTTCATCGCCTTGAGCTTTAACGTCCTTGCTTGACTTTGAGAAAATTATGAAGGAACCTCTAAATTTAGCAGGAGATTAATTATTGCAACATACTAGCTACATGAAGCTAGGTTCTCAGCCACCGACTGCCCTCTTTGCGTTTCAGTTGTTTCATGCTCTTTCATTTGACCATTTTCTGCTACATTGAACAAGAAATCAATGTCCAAAGACTTGCAATTTTCTTCAGCCAACAGTTTGGCAAGTCCCTGACCCCTTACCAGCTTGGTGGGCTTTAGATCTACGTTGAATTCTATCATTTTTGCAATCCACTTTGCTCTTTTTCCATCAGCGTCAGGCTGCGTTAAAACATCCTTTATTGCAGCAAAAGGCACATATGCAACTATTTTGGAATGCAAGATGTAAACTTTGAAAGCCTTCAAAGATTTGATAAGAGCATAAGTCTGCTTTTCAATAATATCGTACCTTAGCTCAGCATCCCTTAAATTCTTATTGAAAAAGGCCACTGGATGCTCTTGACCTGCTTGATCTTGCTGCAAGAGAACAGCGGCGATTGTGTCCTTGGAGGCAAATGAAAACAAGTGAAACTCCTTGCTATAGTCAAGGCTTATTAAAGTAGGAGCTTGCATAATAGCCTTCTTAATGGAATCAAAAGATTTTCTTGCTGCATTAGTCCATCTTACCTCTGCTTCCTTTTTCAACATGGAGGTTATGTGCTTGACTAGCTCTACAAAATTAGGAATGAACCTCCTTACAAAGTTGATTTTGCCCAGAAAAGATTGTATATCTTTCTTTGATCTAGGGAGAGCCAAGGCCTGAATTGCTTTGAGTCTTTCTGGGTCGATTTGAACACCTGCAGCCGACACTACATGCCCCAGCAGTTTGCCTTTTTCCAAAGCAAAATGGGATTTTTTTGGATTGAGTGAAATCCCAAATCTTCTGCACTTCAAAAACACCTTTCTTAAATGTTGTATACGATCATGATGGTTGTCATAGTAAACAGTTATGTCATCAAGATATATCAGCACGAATTTATCCTTTTCACCCACAATATCCATAGCGCGCTGAAAGGTGGCTCCAGCATTCATGAGCCCAAATGGCATTTTGTGCATACATGAACGTGCCCCAAGGCGTGGTGAATGTTGTCTTTTCTTGATCGTCTGGATGCACAGTGATTTGATTAAAGCCTGAAAATCCATCTATAAAAGACATTACTTTGGCACCTGAGACTTGCTGCAACAAATGCTCCATTTTTGGCAGCGGATAATTGTCTTTTTTTGAGCACTTATTTAGATTCCTGAAATCAACACATAGTCTGATTTCTCCATTCTTCTTCCTCACAACAACCAAATTCGCCACCCATTTAGAATATCTGAGAGGCACTATTAT
>APFE030422582.1:0-17052 GCA_000404065.3 Pinus taeda | reverse complement strand
CTTTCAGAGGTATATGGTCTCCTCGGTGATCAAATCAACATACCAAAACCTATACACACAACCAGAATCATGCAAAGGTATCCAAATCCACAAGGAGAGAATCTCGATCATGCTCATGGATTAGAAGAATAACCATGCCAAACTAGGAAACATAAAATTAAGCCATGAAAGTTCTTTGAAGAGATCTCCTCCACAGCAAGGAGAACAAGGCCTTAGGGCCCTAAGCATAGAGAAAGAAAAAATACCGAACCAAGACTTGGGTTTTTGACATGGGAAACTTAAAGCAACATTCATGTGAAAATGGGCATACCAATAAAGCCTAAAGGAGAAAGAATATCTCCCATATTCTAGCTTAAGACTATATTCAGTGTCGAGGAAAACCTGCAACCAGAACAAGTTCATGCTACTACAATTTATGAAGGAGCTACATATAGGTTACTATGAGATAATAACCAAGGAAACTTAAAGAAACATTCATATGAAAATAGGCATGCCAACAGAGCTAGAAGGAGAAAGAAAATCTCCTATATTCTACCTTAAGACTATATGCAGTGTTGAGGAAAACTTGTAGTTAGAACAAGTTCATGTTGCTATAATTTATGAAGGAACTTCCATAAAGGTTACTATTAGAGAATAACCCACACACACACACACACACACACACACACACACACACACACACACACACACATTAATAGAGTACGAATCCAGTTGAACACCATGACTATATTAACCATTCAATAGGGATTTGTCACGTTGTTACAACACTGAGACAACATATAGAATATAACATCCAGTATTGAGGAATTCAACATAGTCACATGCATAGAAAAATGAAACATTACGTGAAGTGCATGAGCGTAAGTCAAATCATTCAATCTCTTGAAGCAATGCCATCTGCAACACTAAACACAATATTCACTCTAGCTTGAGCTCTTGTTAGCATGGAAATATAAACCAAAAACCAAAAAACCAGTACTAGAGTATACATTACTGAAGACATGGAGGAGACCACCATATAATGTTACAGGTCGATAAGGAAAAAAGAGGAGGAAATCCTAAATATCACCACTTTGCAACATAAGCAATTCTTACTTGTAATCACCATGTTGAAATAAGAAAGAGTTCCCATACTAAATATTGCTATCACATTACCAATATTCTTACCCACTACCCAACACCTTTAAACAATAATACTAGATATTAATTAATATTGCATATAGTAGTGACACAAACATCTCATGCATTAAAACTCCATCTCAACATGGAATGTAAACACATTTATTATGAGTAAAGAGCATAAGAAGCACTTATGTTAAACAATGCATAATTTTTCCAACTGAGAGTGGAACTTCAACTCTCCACCCAATTATAGACAAGCTACAACCATTATTACTTGTAATTGTCACCGTGAGCCAGATTCAAAAGCTTAAGGTGAAGTGTCGTCAAAAGGAAGCCTTTAACGAATGCACAACTGAACCAAAATACCACCAAGCCCTCGTGTCTTCATCCTCAAGGCAAGCCACTTTTCTTTTGCAATTCTTATGCCCAACAAGTTTCAATAGGGCTCTACATCTTGTTTATAGCTCTCTTAAACTCCTAGAAATGTAGCTCGGCTACCTTTTCTATCCCTCCTATAGCAGTCCTAAAATTCCACTATCTTTGCGCCTCCCAAAACTTATGTGTGCGAGGAGGTTTTCTCCCTCTACATATTTTGTGTGTGTCTCTTTGTTTTCCATCGTTCTATGACATTGCATGTTTCCCATTCAATAATTTTGGGCCCTCCCCCCTTTCCATCCATGACAAACTACCCTCTTCTCAATAATTTCATAGCAGTCCACCTCGTGAAGAGTGCATCCCATGGTTCTTTAATGTTTTTGTCTTGTTTTGCTTGCTAAGGGAGTCAAAGGAAACTTTTCCATGTCCTTTTTATTTTATTTAATTTATGGCACCATCAGACCACTCAACCAAGCAAGTCTGATATTTAAAATAACAATTCCCTCAAGCAATCTCTTGCCTCAAGCAATGGAATTTGTGTCCCTCTCTCAATGTTTTAAAATAATTAAAATTATTTAAAAGAGTTAAATATTAACCAGGGGATGTTATAGTCCCCTCCCCGTTGAGGGGAACATCGTCCTCAGTATTCAATAACCATATATGAAAAACATGTTATTAGACCATGCTTTGTTGATTATGGAGCTTTATATACACAGATGTTTAGGCTGTTACAACATTTCTTACATGCACAATGGCTTACCGACCACTTGGTAATCATTAATTGATAAATTCGGCCATTTTTTCCATGGCCCTTTGGAGTCGTTTGATGCTTTGGAGGTTTTAAATCGAACTTGTATTGTTCTCTTTGTTGATTGCTTTACACACATTGGATCAGTTGCCAACCCGACAAGCATCCAATGGCCTTCTCTTCTCTTTGGCCTCATACACACATTGGAACGGTTCCAAACCTAGTAAGAACCCAATTCCTTCACTTCTCTTTGACCATGTACACACACTGGATTGGTTTCCAAACCTGGCAAGCACCCATTGGTGGATATATGTGTGAGTGTGTGTGTGCTAAGCCCAATCACTACCCAATGAATATTGTCACTAATAAAGTTGATAACTTCTTTCGACAAGAATATGGGTGTATTCCGCACCTTTGTAGGCCTAGGTAGTCCCATACTTGCTTGGTCCATACACATTACCCAACACAAGTGCCAAGATAGTCCCATACCTACCTAACCCCAAAACATTACACAACACATGCACATATACACAATTTACCACAACACATACACATGCACATGATACACATGACAAATACACATGTATAACACAACACGTACACAACACACATAACACAGTACAATATGTACACAACATTGTTTCCAAACCCAAAGACCACACTATCTCCCTCCACATACATCGAGCGATGCTTCCTCTAGTGCCTTTCCCATGCTTCAGCACAGGCATTCCCAATTCAAATCCAGGATTTGGTGTTTATCCAAGCTTGTCTTGGCATGCCGCAGATCACAATTTTTTCATTCTGCTAATATGTACTTGAACATTCCCTGTTCATAATATAAACATGGGCATAATATAAGAATCCTCTTCTCATGTGTTAAAATCTTAAATCGTCCAAACTATTTTTTCCCAATTAACTCCTCACACAACCAAGAATCTTGCAACTCATCCAGTTTACATAAAATGAATTTAAACCATCATACTTCTACAAGAATGACTCTTGACAGAACCTGTCAGTCGTAATGGAATTTACATATGTATACCCACTTCCCTTGTGCCATTCTCATGCCCACCATGCCATTGTCCATCATTATCCATGGAATGACCAACCACTTGGCCATAATGTTGTTGTTCACTCAGTCATAGGCATAATAGAAATTGATTCATGTCAAATAAAACAGAGGTTTAAATCGATCCTTGTCCATAACAAGGCACACATTAGTTAGCGAAATTATCTTCCAAAATTCCTTATTTTACCTCTTTCCTTTCACATTGTTGTTATGCAACAACTTCTAGCCACTTATTTTTTGCCTATGCTTGCTATTGTGTCCCAAAGTAACTCTCCGGTATGTTTCAACATTGGCCTTTTTCAAACCATTTTCCCAGCTTGAAGTTCTGCATTGCCCAGAACTGTTAATTTTACTTAGGGAAATATTGTTCTTTGCTTTGATAATTGCATTTATTCATTAACACATTACATTCACCCCATAACATCATAACATTATTCAATTTTTACATCATTATTCAAAATCATCATCAATGCAATGAAACATAAAAGGAGTCATCTGAGTGACTATAGCTTCCTGGTCGTTCTTCGAAACACTATAAGCGAGAAACTGTGGTCGAATCTACCCAAATCTATCTCAGAGTCTCTGTCACACCCTTTAGTTTGTTATGTGTGTGACTATCACAACCCAGTCACACCCTTAAGCCTCGTGAGCGAGTGACTAGGGCTAGATCTGATCTATGGCGAGCGAACGACTGTGTCTATGAGAACCCTAACTCTCGGTCACATGCACAGTGAGTTGTTTGTACGACTATAAGGCTCCATTTGCACGTATGAGCCTATGTGAGAGTGATTGTGGTCGAGATCCTTTTGTGTTGTGCCTGTAAATGTGGCCCAAAACCCTAGATCTAAAATACTAGCTTCTCACCCTGCAATTTTACCTCATAGAAAACCCATTCTTCCGCAAACGAGCTAACCTGTGTAAGCCATAAACCAAGATAGAATGGTATCTCATAATTGTGTCCAAATGAGGTAGAGGGCACTTGTATTTATAGCCTTCCAATAGGGTCCACTTTGCTTTAGGGTTGACCTTGTCAAATATGCACCTGTGGGTTTTTTATTCATAAATACACTTTCCCTTATCCGATTTGAGTGCTATTTAAGTCAATTTTGGTCCTCTCGAAAAGAGGAATTCAATGAAATCATTATCACCATAAATTGAGCTTTCCATATTGGAATTGGAACGTAGTTGCATATGTTTAACACTCCCTCTTAACTAGGGAGAATTCCACCTTCCAATATTTGTCCATCAATCAATATCTCATCCAAACATCATATGCCCTATCTCAATTATCCCATCATCTCAAATCATCTTGATTCATATCTTTCTTATTCCTTCTTATATCTTGATTGTCCTTGCTCATATGTTGAACATTCTCGAATCTAAAAGAAGAAGAATTTGTTATCTAAGGGGAGCTTAAGTTACCACCCTCTATTCATCAAATTACTACCCAGAATCTTTGCCAGTGGGCTACTACCTAAAATATCGATCAGCGGACAACTACCTAGAATATCAGCGGGGAGATAGATCTACGACCCGCATCATCACTAGAGAGAATATCATCAACGAGCACATCTCAACCTGGAACCAAATCGAGGAGCACATCTCCACCCTGAATATCATGGGGGAGCTATACATCTACAACCCCATATTGAGCAATAAGATATCAAAACACACAGGGGAGCACATCTCAACCCTGAAATCACATTGGGGAGCTCATTCTCAACCCATAACCACATACGGTTATCTCAACCGAATCCTATTGCATATTGATCTTCCCATCGATGACTCTAAGTAGTCATGTTGTAGAACACATGCATCATAATGAACTTGGGTTGTACACCCCATGTACACTCTCAACTTATTGGACATACACGGAGCGGTATTCCCAACAAGCCCATCTTGTGAGTATGATGCTAATTGGGGTATACTCTGCATAGACCAAATGGGGGAGCAACATCTCCAATCCTATGAAGATAGAGGAGAATCATCTCCAACCCTGTGGGTAACAGATAGGGGTACACCCTATTATACAGAGTTCCCTCAACCTCAGGAGCCCTCTATCTCAATTCCACACCTTGGGAGCTTAAATAGGGGAGGAAGAGTTGGCTCAGTGTCCTCAATCAAAGATGTATTTGGAAATCAACATGAATCAATAACAATTGTCTCTTGTTCATACAGGGCATCAAATACAATACCATGTTAGAACATAAATAATCATATAAATTACAAAAGGATGCCATATTCATCCTTCCTATCAAGGAGGTACCAACCACAAGCATAATATTGTCTCATACAACTACATTGTCTCAATATATGAAAGAATCTCGGTCCCAACTATATATGGGATTTTATACCAATCAGATCTCTCTATTTCTCATCATAGTGTACCCATGTCATATCTAGATCATGCTCATAAAACTCTCTAAGGAGATATCATACTCCATATCTGGGATGTTATAGGACCAGAAATAAACTAATGATCTATAGATTCCTCGTCACCTTTGCAGAAATCATAAATCACACCAAGGTGGACCATGATAAGATATATTTTTTAGATTGTCTCCTATAGGGATATTGTTTCCATAAAACACCATAAAAATAGTCAAGCTTTTGATGGACTTTTCAGTTTCCAAATATTCTTCCACCACCATGACTATACCTTAGGTTCTTTTTAGTGTAAGAATATAATATATATATAGGGGTGTATCTCCCATGCACAAAATGAATCCAAAGTAGTTCATCCTCTCTATCGAGATTCCTAACATGAGAGTTTGTGAGGGGTCTGGTATAATTATTCCACAGTTCATGCCATTCTATAGGAAGATTGAGATTTTGTGCTGATAACCATCCTCGTGCCCAAATAGATGTGTTGTTTGAATCAACTATTTGATTTAATGTTATTTTTCCCTTCTTAACAAAAAATGTCACAACTATAGGGGGGATTATGTGTTGATCACCACTTATAAACCATGGATCGAGGTCGATTCAAACCCGCTCACCCGATCCCACACTCCATGCCAAACTTGAACCGATGATATTGAACAAGTCAATTACGACCTTCCAAATAGTTGATATATTTAGTTTCCTCTTATTTGGATTCTTGGTCTAATCCTCCAAAGAGGGGGTAAATATATTTCCTTGATACAACCTTTGTCCATAAACTAGCAGGAGATAACAATCTCCATTCAACTTTAGCATCAAGCGCATGAGAGAAACAATTTAAATTTTTTATTCCCCAACCACCCCATTTTTGGGAGTGCAATCCTTTCCCAACTAACCCAAGAAAAAGTTCTGCCTTATTTTGTGCCTCTTCACAAAAAACCACAACATATTTTTCAAACTAGGCCTAATATACCTTTAGGTATCTAGAACAAAGACATCCAATATACTAGAATTGCCTCCAATACTAATTTGATGAGTACTAATATTCCTACAAGAGATAACAAATCATTCTATATATATATATATATATATAGCTTCCAAATCAAAATATTTTGATTAATATTTATAACTACTATTTTTTGTTTTTGTTTTTTGATTCCATTTTATTTTTATTTTTATTTTTTTAATGTAATTTGATTGAGTCAAATGGTTACATAACATAACAAGACAAGACATTACATCTCTTTCATAATAGGATTGATAGCTCTTCATGACATAATCACTTCTTGTTGAAAATAACAACAAGAAATGATAAAAATAGAATCCAGAAATTCCAATTTTAATTTGTCCTTGAATTAAAATTGTGAATTAAAATCGTATTTAGTCTCACCATCTGCTTATTATGGATTAATTAGTTGGAGAAGTTCAAGTTAGAAGTCTTTCTACAATCATGCAATAATTATTCCTTATATTAAGGAGATAATATTGAGTTATATTTGACTTGTAATTAGTTAACTCAATTTACTGAGTTAAGTCCAGTTAAATTAGTTCCAAACTGTTTGAGGAACTAATTGTGAGTTAACAATCAGTTGATGCATCATGCACTCAACCAGTGTACTCCATACAACTGAAGATTCCCTCATCAGAAACTCATGCATGTCTATTTTGAGAAAGACCCAGTTGAGCTAAATGTCAAGGATAGTGTACTATCAGTTGCATGTGTTTTCCTATAAAGGAAACTTATACATGCAGTCAAGGGAAGGTTCCTTGAGGATTGCACAGTTCTGACAGTGTGTTAGAGCAGTGCGTGAGCGTAGTGTTCCACTGGGTGAAGGAGATCATCCCAGAGGAATTGCGCAAGGAAATAGGAGCTTGGAGGGTAGAGAGGAAGTCATGTGAGAAGCCAGGTTTGCCTGTGAGCATCCAGGAGGATTGTACCGAGAGATGGCTAGCTATGAGAGCTAAGGCTTTGTATAATTTTGATGTATTTCCACCTTGTATGATAATACAGATAGTGGGGTTTTTAGTTGAGGCTTTCCCCTGAGTATTTTCTATGTTTCATGTGCATTGATTCTTCTTCTTATGGTTATATGTGGTTAGCTCGATCTTGCTCAATCTTTAAGCTTCTACAAATTGATAGTAGAAGTAGGTTACAATATTTTTTTTTTTTGGTTATATTGCATTATCGGGTTAATCTACAGTCAGATTTTCTACATAGTCTTAGAGCGAGATTTTTAGAGAATTTGCAGAATTTCTACATGGTTTCAGAGCCAAGTTTATCGGCGCTGTGAACAATATATGGAGTAGAGAATTCAAAGTTTGAAGTTCGAGGTTGCAGGTGAAAAATTGAATTCTTATCATACTTCAAGGTTGGCCAATGGCATTCTATGGCTTGAGACTCGAGTATGCCTTGGAAGGCAACTCGAATTACATAACATGGAGAGATAGAATGGAGGTTGTATTAGAAGACAATGGCTTGAAGGATTTCGTTGATCAAGATATCCCAAAGCCAACTTCAACTAATGCACAACAGTTGGCTGAGTGGAAGAAGTGTGTGGCAAAGGCAAGATGGATCATCCTAGAGGGAGTTCGAGACCATATTGTCTCCAGTCTCCATGGGAAGGATACTCCATATTTAATGTGGAAGACATTGAAGGACCTCTACCAGAACAATAGTGACTAGAGGAAATTGGTGCTCAAGGATAAGCTTCGAAGAATCAAGATGGTACATGGCGATACTACTTCCACATATCTGAACAAGCTCACCACCTGCAGAGATGAGCTTACCAGTGTGGGAGTAACTGCTGCTGATGATGATATGGTGAGCCTCACTCTCCTTGGCCTTCTAAAGAGCTGGAATAACTACCAGGACTCTGTGAATGGAAGGGAGAAACTGTCGGATTGGGAACAACTATGGTCAGATCTCATGCAGGAGGAGATCAGGAGGAGCACACGAGATGGTTCTTCATCCAAGGATGATGATGAAGAAAATCTGGCCTTAGCGAGTAAGGCAAGGAAAGGGAAGGGGAAGGATTCCCATTCCAAATCGAATTCTTCTCATGGAGGGAAGATGGGTGACACATCTAAAGTGAGATGATTTAATTGTCACGAGATGGGACATTATGCAACTAATTTCCTATTGAATAAGTACGAGAAGGGATCCTTGGAAGGATCGGAAGGTGAAGCATTAGCCTCTCAGTTCGAAATGGAATTTACCCTTATTGCATGCATGATGTCATTGATGATAGGTTGTGTATGGTATATTGACAGTGGAGCCCCATTCCACATGAAAGATAATAAAAGTTTATTCAATGCCTTGAAGGAGAAAGACCTCAAGATGTGCATAGAGATGGGTGATGAAGAAAGGTATAGTGTTTCAAGAGTGGGCATAGTTGCTTTTTAGAAGGAGCATGGACCTCCTATCACCTTGACAGATGTGAAGTATGTTCTTGGACTGAAGAATAACTTGGTATCGGTCGCGATGTTGGAGGACAAAGGCTATGATGTTGTGTTTTGTAAGGGAAAGGTTTTCCTTAGACACATCCACGAGACACGTGAAACCGATCGGTTCACAAGATAAGAACCTGTATGCTCTTGAGGTTCAAGATGCATGCAAAGCCTTGAGGAGCAAGGTAAATGTTAGAGACTTGGTGGTTGAGAGGGAGAGTAAATTACCTCTCAACATGCAGCCCTAGAAGAAGTCTCAGACAGTTGTGGCTCCACAATTGTGGCGGAGCCACAATTAGAGAAGTGGGCAGAGGGATCACATGTAGCCATTCCTCCAGGTGTGAGGTGGGGAGATGTGAAGTGATAGTCCCATGAACGCTGAAATTGGGCAGGGTCATTGATAGGTGTTATCTCATGGATCATAACTTGCTATGGGAGCCCAAAGTACATAGTAGCGGGAGGAATCAGTGGGATTGATGTAGTTAGAGATCAAAGTGATAGAGGCTAGAGCAGTCAGATACTGAAGAGGGCAGAGAAGGATTGACATGTTATGAAACCAGCTCACAAAAAGATAGAAAATATAGATCAATGCCTTAGAAATAAGCCTCTTCGAGGGGGCAATCTGCTTTACATTACACAAATGAATAATTCGTAGATGATTCAAGTGAAAAAACCTCCTTTCTATATATAGGAGTCTAAGGGGTCAAAATATAACCAAGCTGACCTAACAATAATAATATAAAGGCATAAAAATAACAATAGAGGGATTCTATGGGGCACAATAATAATAATATGGGGACAATAGGGGAACACCAATAATAATAAGGGATACAACGACAATAGTAATGGGGGAATCACTATTATTATAGGGACCTAACATGCCCCTCTCCTTCAAAAAAGTGTTGTCCTCAACGCTTGAGTAGTTCTGGATGCTTTTGTATAAAATTCTCATCCTCGCTTGTGGAATCTTTAGCAGATAAGTTCTTCCACTTGATGAGATATTCTGAAATTGATCGATTTCGTAGCTGTCGAGTTCTTGTTTCTATGACTGCTTCTAGTTCCAATATAATTTTTCTCAAGTTCTGCCAATATTGTTTGAACTCGGATTTTGTCTCCTATAACCTCCTTTAAGCATGAAACATGGAAAACTGGGTGCACTCGAGAGGCTGCAAGAAGCTCCAATTTGTATGCCATAGTACCTATCTTTTGCAACATCTTGTACGGACCATAATACTTTGGTGATAATTTATTATCCTTCTTAGCTTGCTTGAGGGACATTTGTTTATATGGTTGTAGCCGTAGGAATACCCAGTCACCTACATCGAAACTTCTTCCGCTGCGATGTTGATCTACCTGTTGTTTCATTCTATTCTGTGCCAACGTGAGGTTATCCTTTAAGAGTTGGAGAACTTGTTGTTGATGCTCGATGTGATGCTCCACTGCTTGAACCTTAGAATTTTCTTTTGAATATGATGTTATGGATGGGGGATGATATCCATAAAGTTCCATAAATGGGGTCATTTTTTCTGCAGTATGGAAGGAAGTGTTATACCACCATTTAGCCAGAGGCAACCATTTGACCCATTATGTCTGTTTATCAGATATAAAGCAACGGAGATATCCTTCCAAACATTTGTTTACTATCTCAGTCTTCCAATCAGATTGAGGATGATAAGATGAGCTATGAGCTAACTGAGTACCGAGACAAGAAAATAATTATGTCCAAAACTTTCCAGTGAAAATGGGATTTTTTTCACTTACAATAATCTTTGGGTTTCCATGTAGCTTTTGAATTGTTTCCATAAATGTAGTAGAAATTGTATTAGCTTTAAATGGATGTGATAATGCACAAAAGTGTGCATACTTGGTAAACCTGTGATAAAATCCATTGAAACCTCCTCCCAACGTTGGATTAGAATGGATAAAGGTTGTAATAGACCTGGGGTCTTAATTGTTTGAACTTTATTTTGTTGGCAAACGAAACATTCTGCCACAAAATTTTGAATATCCAATTTAAGGCCATCCCAAAAAAAATCCTTTTTAACCTTGTGGTAAGTTTTTAAAAATCCTGAGTGCCCTCCTAAGGGAGAAGTGTGCAATTCCATAAGAATATTTTGTTTGAGTTGGGGATTCTTACATAGGTATAAGAGATCTTTGTACCATAATAAACATTTTTCTAGCTAAATGTATTAGATGTATTGGAATCTTGTTGTAACTTTCGAATGAGTGCCCAGACTTCTTCGTCATTCTTCCATTCCTCCCTTGCTTCATTTATCCAATCTAGTTGGATAATAGAAATGGCTCACAACAATGCTTCCACATCCTCATCCTTTCTTGAGAGTGCATTTGCCACAACATTTTGCTTCCCTTTTTTGTTGATGATTTCAAAGTCATAACCCAACATCTTTGTGACCCATTTTTGTTGCTCTTCGGAGGATAATCTTTTTTCGAAAAAGTACTAAAGACTATCTTGATCTGTTTTTACCTTGAAGTGTCTTCCCATTAGGTAGGGTCACCATTTCTTAAGTGCATGTACTATTGGCAACATTTCCTTCTCATAAATAGCTTTGTGTAAATACTTTCCCTTGATTGGACGACTTTCGAAAGCAATGGGTCTTTCATCTTGCATTAAAACAACACCAATTCCATTTCCTAAAGCATAACATTCTGTAATAAAGGTTTTTGTGAAGTCCGACGTAGCTAAGACTGGTGCTTGGCACATTGCCTCTTTAAGATGTTCGAAGGCCTTAGTTGCTTCTGGAGTCCATGAAAGTGCATCTTTCTTCAATAATGTTGTTAGAGGTGCTACTATTCTCCCATAATTCTTAACAAACTTGCGATAATATCCTGTCAACCTGAGAAATCCTCGCAGATTCTTTATGGATGTGGGGATTTTCCATTCCATAATGGATTTAGTTTTGCCGGGGTCTACCTTAACACCTTCATGAGATACAATATGACCCAGATATTCCACCTCTTGTACTCAAAAGAAACATTTGGAGCTTTTTGCATATAATTATTTCTCCTCCAATAGTTTGAGCACCCTGTCAACATGTTCAACATGATCCTTCCAAGACTTGCTGTAGATTAGTATATCAATAAAAAATACTAACAAAAATTTTCTAAGGAAGGGTTTGAAAATGGAATTCATCAAACCTTGAAATGTAGAAGGTGCATTGGTAAGCCCAAAAGGCATGACCAAAAAATCATAATGACCCTCATGAGTTCTAAATGCTATTTTTGGGATGTCTTTAGTCTTCATTCTGATTTGATGATATCTTGAATGAAGATCCAACTTGGTGAAGTAAATTGATCCATGCAATTAATCCAATAATTCATCAATGATAGGAATGGAAAATTTGTCTTTAATAGTTAGCTTTTTGAGCTCACTATAATCTGGACACATGCGCCATGATCCATCCTTCTTGTGCACCAATACTACTGGAGAAAAGAAAGAACTTTGACTAGGTTGAATTATACCAGCCTTTAGCATTTTTGCAACCATACGGTCTGATGTTTGGAGGAACACTTCCTAGAATCAAATGAATAGCATGATCATGATCACGAATAGGTGGGAGACCTTTGGGAGTCTCAAATACCTTGGAATGATTGTCCAATAATTTTTGGAGATATGGAGAAATAGATGATTTCGATGTGGGAACCTCTAGCGAACATAATAGTGCAATTACACCTCATTGTTCCTTCTTTAGAAGCTTTGTCATACCATTAGAGCTGATTATCTTTCTCGGTTTCCCTGCAATACCCCTTAATTCAACTTCCTTTCCTTTCGCAGGAAATTTCATGAAAAGTTCTTGAAAATTAAAAGCTATTGTACATAAGGATTCTAGCCATTGGCCTCCTAGTACAACATCAGTACCACCCATTGGAATGGAAAGCATTGGGCTATTCAATACATATTCTCCCATGGATAGCTTGATATTATGGCACTTTCCAGAGAAATTTATGGTTCCTCCACTTGCAACCATCACTTGACACTCTGGTGCTAGATATAGGAAGCAATTCAATTCCTTTGCTATCTTACAATGAATAAAATTATGGATACTTCCCGAATCAATCAACAATATTGCCTTTTTCTTCTTGATATTTCCTTCTATCTTGATAGTTTGAGGAGTGGTAATTCCAGCCAATTTATTACAAGATATGGTCAGATTCATTTCTTCTTTATCTAGGGTTTGTTCCTGGACTATATCCTCTTCTTTTGGCATTTCTTGTTCCTTTTCAAAATCTATGTAGAATAATTTATTCTCAGCACACTTATTACCTTTAGTGTATTTGCTATCACAACTGTAACAAAGCCCTTTTGCTCTTTTTTCTTCTGATCGTTGTGGTGTCAACCTTGTAGGTTGTGGAAGGCTAGGGGCCACAACACTTCCATCTTTATCGTTGTGAGTGGTAGGCTTCCTCGTTGCCATAATTTTGCTTTCCATTTTTCTTGCTAACTTGAATACCTTCTCCAATGAATCAGGTTCCCAAAGGCGAACCTCATGTTGGATATTATCCTTTAAAGTCCATATGGACACATCAATCATATGCTCCTCTAGAATATCTTTTACCCTTATATTCAATTTTTGGAAGTCCTCAATGTGCTCCATCATTGAACCCTTTTGTTTGAGATTTATCAATTGGCTAAAGAAAGTGTTTCTTTTTGTATCCTCATAATGTGCTATCATTTCTTCCGTAAAAATTTACCAAGTGACAATTTGTTTACGAAAGTAAATCCATCGATACCATACAAACTGATTTGGTTCCAAATATAAAGTTGCAATACATACCTTTTGTATGTTTTGCACATTATGGAGATCAAAAAATTTCTCCATCTGTAGTATCCATGTTCCGGGATCTTTGCCATCAAACTTCCTCATATCAATTTTTGGAACATGGTGGGTCTTCAATCCAACATTAGAGTCTTTGAAATCATGATTAACATTTCTTTTGTTCTCATCACGAGTTTCCTTTACTACCCTTTCACCATTAGTGACCATTTCTTGTAGCAACTTATTCAAATTTATCTTCAATTCTTCCATCTTATCATCCATGCCATTCATCTTAGCTTCCATCTTAGCATCCATGCCATTCATCTCAGCTTCCATCTTAGCATCCATGCCATTCATCTTAGCTTCCACGCCATTCATCTTAACTTTCATGCCATTGATATTAGCTTCCACGCCATTCATCTTGACTTCATTTACCTTTAGTGAGAGTGAAATTTGTTGTACTTGGTCTTGTAATTTTGATATATCATGTTGCAAATCTTCCTCTTCTTCATGAGTCATGTTAGAGATTTCAGGTTGCTTACTAGGTGTTTCCATTTTCTTTCTTCGGGGCATTAATTAATGCTAATAATTTTTCACTATTCCCTTTGAATTCCTTCAAACTAATTTTTCAAACCACTCTTATGCAAAATTAAAAATAACTACACACATTTTTTTTTCACTTTGTAAGAGCTCGATAGCCCTTTGAGTCCTCTTTCTAACCCCACAAGTCTGATAAATATTGGATTCTCCAAGGAAGAGTTATGCCAAATCTCCCACGGTGACCTGATTATAGACTAGTTCAGTAGAGTGAACTTGTATGACATGCCACGTGTCACTGTTTCAACCTTAGTACCTGAAACTAATACACAAAAAACTAAAGGCCATCCTCTTGCTGAAACTGCTTACGAAATTTCAATCTGATGCTCAAACGAAAAGTTATGTCGATTTTCCCCCAGTCACTTGTTTGGAATGTAATTCGGGAGTTTGCAAAAACCCTAACTTCCTTAGATCATATCTCCACAAATATAGCGATACAAGCTCTGAAATTTATACCTGAAGTTTAGAATGATTTCGACTCAAATGGGTTTTTTTGTAGCTTTTGAAACGTCGCAAAAAAAAAGTTATAGAGAAAATTCCATGGTGACTTGTTTGGAGCAGTGAAACCCTAGAATCCAAAGCTTTGATACCAAATGTTATGAAACCAGCTCACAAAAAGATAGAAAAGATAGATCAACACCTTAGAAATAAGCCTCTTCGAGGGGGAAACCTCCTTTACATTACACAAATGGACAATTCTTAGATGATTCAAATGAAAAAACCTCCTTTCTATATATAGGAGTCTAAGGGGTCACAATATAACCAAGCCGACCTAACAATAATAATATAAAGGCACAAAAATAACAATAGAGGAATTCTATGGGGCACAATAATAACAATATGGGGACAATAGGGGCACAACAATAATAATAATGGATACAATGACAATATTAATGGGGGAATCACTAATATTATAGGGACCTAACATGACAACAATGCAAAAAGGCAGAATCAACAAAAGCACAAAGTTTTCAGTTGACAGAGGCAATAACAGTCAGAGACTTTGATGACAGAAGCATCATACTGATTCAGGTTGGATTTTTTTATTTTTTTTTTTGTTTCTGGAGTTGTTGGAGCAACAACACTAGAGAGAAGTGTTGCATGCATAATATTTCAAAGGTTCACGATCGGGATCAAGTTGAATTCTTTTCTTGTTGAGAGGGAGTGTTGAAAATAGCAACAAGAAATGATAAAAATAAAATCCAGAAATTCCAATTTTAATTTGTCCTCGAATTAAAATTGTGAATTAAAATCGAATTTAGTCTCACCAGCTGCTTGGAAATAATAATTAATTCATTATGGATTAATTAGTTGGAGAAGTTCAAGTTAGAAGTCTTTTTGCACTCATGCAACGGTTATCCTTTGAATTAAGGAGATTATCCCTTAATTAAGGAGATAAGATTGAGTTATATTTGAGTTGTAATTAGTTAACTCATTTTACTAAGTTAAGTCCAGTTAAATTAGTTCCAAACTGTTTGAGGAACTAATTGTGAGTTAATATTCAGTTGATGCATGCATGCACTCAACTAGTGTACTTTAGATAATTGAATATTCCCTCATCAGAAACTCATGCATGTCGATAATTGAATATTCCCTCATCAGAAACTCATGCATGTCTATTCTAAGAAAGACCAGTTGAGCTAATTGTCAAGGACAATGTATTATCAGTTGCATGTGTTTTCCTATAAAGGAAACTCATGCATGTAGTCAAAGGAAGGTTCCTTGAGAATTGCGCAGTTCTGACAATGTGTTAGAGCAGTGTTTGAGAGTAGTGTTCCACTGGGTGAAGGAGATCATCCCAAACGAACTGTGCAAGGAAATAGTAGCTTGGAGGGTAGAGAGGAAGGCTTGTGAGAAGCCAGGTTTGCATATGAGCATCCAGGAGGATTGTATTGAGAGCTGGCTAGCTGTGAGAGCTAAGGATTTCTAAAATTATGATGCATTTCCGCCTTGTATGATAAATTATACAGATATTGGGGTTTTTAGCTGAGGCTTTCCCCTGAGTATTTTTTGTGTTTCATGTGCATTGATTCTTCTTCTTATGGTTATATGTGTTTAGCTCGATCTTGCTCAATCTTTAAGCTTCTACAAATTGATAGTAGAAGTAAGTTATAGTATTTTTCTTTGGTTATATTGCATTATCAGGTTAATCTACAGTCAAATTTTCTACATAGTCTTAGAGCGAGATTTGTAGAGAATTTGCAGAATTTCCACACTTTTAATTAGTATATATGTGAATGTGAAAATAATGTGTGTGCTAAAAATCAAATTTTAATATGTAAAGTAAGTATAATTTTTATTTTTTTCATTTTAAAACTACATATTTAAAATAAAATTAATTCTATGTAAATTAATTAAATAAATTATGAATCACACATAATTAATATATCACTTAAATAAACCATTAAATCAAAACTAATTTTTACTTTACATTTATTATTTGAAAAATTCTGAAAAAACATTAATAAAATTTTATTAAAAAACAAGAGACTCTCCCAATATAGTTTTGGCCATTTTATCTTTTAAGGTGATGAGAA